>LJGR01000014.1:0-236873 GCA_001513835.1 Fusarium temperatum | reverse complement strand
AAAAAAAAAAAAAAAAAAAATAAAGATTTAACTATTATTTATAGCTAGTTTAGGCTTATATAGAATATAATTATAAAGTATAGTATTTAATTAAATAATATTTAGAACTTTAATAAGATTAGCTTTATAATAAGCCTAATAATAGCTAGAATAATAGTTATAGGCTTAAAAAGGCAGGAAAGACTAAAATTAATATAGCTTAGAAATTATAAATAGATTACTATAATTTAGGTAATTAATATAAAAGGTTAAGTAATTCTGCTATTTATTATTAGTTTAGGCTAATATTACCTTACTAGCTAGTACTAAGAAAGCAACCTTTTACTTAATTAAATTATTATAATAAGCTAAAATAGGTAAATAAATAATAAGCTAGGTCTTAAGTAGCTAAAGCACTTTAATTAGTTTATAACTAACTAATTAACTAGTTCTTATTATTTCCTAATTCTTAATAGTTATAAAAGCTACTACTTAGCTAATTTTAAGAAATATTATAAGGAAAATAAAATTATTATACTTTATATAGGAAGGGACCTAACGCAGCTGCCGAGGGGCGGTATTTATACTACTTAATCAAGGCAGTAATTGCGCCACCAAGGCAGATAAACCTTTACTAATATTAAGTTTTGAGATACTGGCCTACTATAGGGGCCTTACTGTTTAAGCCTCTATATAAAAGCTAAAAGCTTAATAGCCTTATAAGGCTAACAGGAAGGAAAAAAAAAAAAAAAAAAATTATACTTTATATACTTACTTATATATCTTATTTACTTTAGCTTCTTAATATTAGGTACTTTAAGCTACTAAAATAGGCTTATAGTTAAGAAATAAAATATTTAATTAAATACTTTATAACTTATATATTTAAAACTAAGTTCTTTTTTACTTTTTATACTATATTTAAAGCTACTTTTATAAAAAGTAATATTTAAGAAAGTTTTAAAGAAACTAGGCTTACTTTTCTTAACTTAAAAACTATAATCTTAAAGCTTAATATATAGCTATAGACCTTAATGCCTTCTAAAGAGGCTACTTAACTATTAATACTATAGGCTTTAAAGACTTTAAAGATAGTTATTAAGGCCTAATCTTAGTTTAAATACCTTAAAAAGGAAATTAAAAGGCATTATAGTAGCTGCTTAAAGTTTATTATTAAAGCTTTAAAGTTAGCTACTAAGATAATAAAAGCAAATATATATAAAGTTACCTTATTAAAGGCTAAGCTTTATAATCTTTAAGAAATAAATAAAATACTAAGTTAGTACTATAAGGTAAAAAGAACTAGATTATAAAAAGAAAAGGTAATAACTATATAAGATATATTATAAGTAATTAATTAAATAGATATTAATATATAGGTAGTAATAAAATTATTAAAAAGTAATAATTAAAAAAGGTTAGAGTAACTAGGTAGTTAGCGCTATAGTATATATAGTAAAGGTAGGTATAATATAAGAACTTATTAAGTAGTTTTTAAGTTATTTAGGGAGGAATTTAGTAAGTAAAAGCTAGCCTTTTAAAGCTATAGCTTAAGCTTTTAAGCTATAGCTTAAAAAGGTTAAAAAAGGTAATATATATACTTATCTAGTGCACGCGCTTATTAACTATATTAGTATTTATTAATTTAATATATTTAAGGTAAAGAACTTATAAATAACCTAGGCTTAGTTAGTTATTAATAATTTTATAATTATTAATATAACTTTAAGGGATAGATAAATTAAAAAAGGTTAAAGTTATAAGGAAGTTATAGACTTTATAGTTAAGCTTTTTATAGCTTTTTAGCTAGTTAAGTAATATATTTATTATAATTAAAGTTACTTAAAATACTATAGCCTAAAAGTAATCTTATTAATTAAGTTTACTAAGACTTTAGTCTAGCTAAAGACTTTATTATTAATACTTTTATAGCTATTATTAAAATACCTAAATCCTATTTATTAGTTATTACTAGGTTAAAGCTAAATAATAATTAATTTAATTAAGGTTAATAAAAAGCTATTAAGTCTTAAGAAACTAAAAAAGACTTAAGAAAAGCTAACTACCTTTAGTTATACTAGGCTGCCTTTCTAGCTACTTTAATAAGCTTAATTATATATAAAAAGTAGCTTTTTAATATATTTAAAAGAGTTATTAATATAGTAAGGGTAATGCTTTTAAATTAATAAAAGTAATATATTTATAAATAAAGTTTTAAAATAAATATAAAGTAATAGTAAGGTTTTATAAAGGTTTTATTAAAGTTAAAACTTAGTATAAAGAAATTAAATTAACTTTAATATAAGTTAGTTAGTAAAAGCTAAATTAACCTTTATTAATTAAATATATATATTAAAGTATATAACTAATTAACTTTATATTTAAGAATAAATAAAGTAATATTAGTAAAGAAGTAATAGTTTAAACTAGGGAAAGTAAAGGCTATAAAGCTATTATAATAAGATTTAATATAAAGTTAATTTATATTTAATATATAACTAATAATTTAGTTAAAAAGGACTTTTTATAAGTATAATATATAGTTATTAAATTTATTATTATATTAAAAATTATTATATATTAATCTTATAAACTTAATTAGCTTATATTTTTTTAACTTTTAAAGCTTTTAATTACTTAAATATAACTTACCTTAGTAAAAGTATTAATACTTTAACTTTTCTAGCTAGCCTAAATAACTTAATTAATAAAACCTTTAATAGTTTAACCTTTTTACTATATATATAATTCTTTTTAAAGTTATTTAATAACTTTAATCCTTAGCTTCTAATTTATTAATATATTCTTTAGCTTTTATTACTCTTTATAGTACTATAGTTTTACTTAGCTAGTTATAATTATTTTTTAATAACTTTATCTTTATTTTATTATTATTACTAAGCTTATTATCCTTTTTTATATTAAGCCTTTATAGTTTTTATACCTTTTTATAAGTAAAGTATAAAAAGTAATAAGTATTTAAGTTAAAGGTAGTTATATAAAATACCTTATAACTAAATAAGGTAATCTTAATATAGTATTTACTATTAATATTATTATTCTCTTTAAACTCCTTAATAGCTTAATAAAGCTATAAATTACTTTTTTTAAAACTAATATATAATTTAGTAATGCCTTTAAAGGTATTAATTTTAATAAAAAAATTATAAATATACTTTTAAGCCTTTTAGCTTAAATTACTACTAATAATAGTTTACTTTATTAAAGTAGTAAATATATTATTTATAGAGTTATATTATAGTATATATATAAAAATATAGTTTTAAGGTTATATTTCTTTATATACTTTTTAATCTTTTCTTTTTATAATACCCTAGGGTTTATAATAAGATTTATTAGTTATTATAAAAGCTTATAGGTAAAAGCTTATATTAAAAAAAGAAATATTATATTATTATTTATTATTTATATTTATAGCCTAAAGCTTAACTTTATAGGCTATAGTTATTTTATAGCTATTAAATTTATTAAAAAATACTAATATATAAAAAAAAGCTTAACTTAAAAAAAGTTTTATAATAATATAATATAGTTAATAAGTATATATTATAAATAAGTATATATTATACTTTTCTTTAGCTATTTAAACCTATAGCTTAAATACTTAAGCTATAGTTTAAAAAGTTTAGCTTTTACTTACTAAATTGCTCCTTAAATAACTTAAAAATAACCTAATAAGTTCTTATATTATAACTACCCTTACTATATATACTATAATACTAAATACCTAGTCTAACTAATATCCTTTACCTATTACTTTTTAATAATTTTACTATTACTTATATATTAATATTTATTTAATTAATTACTTATAATATATCTTATATAGTTATTACTTTTTTTTTTATAATCTAGCTCTTTTTACTTTTTAATACTAGCTTAGTATTTTATTTATATTTTAAAGATTTTAAACCTTAGCTTTTAATAGTATATTTTTATATATTATAGCTATTATTTCTTTTATAAAAGACTTTAAAGCTTTTAATATTAACTTTAAAAAGCTATTATAATAGTATTTAATTTAATTACTAAGGTATTTAAACTAAAATTAAGTCTTAATAACTATCTTTAAAGTCTTTAAAGCTTATAGTATTAATAGTTAAGTAGCCTCTCTAGAAGGCATTAAGGTATATAGCTAGCTATATATTAAGCTTTAAGATTATAGTTTTTAAGTTAAGAAAAGTAAGCCTAGTTTCTTTAAAACTTTCTTAAATATTACTTTTTATAAAAGTAGCTTTAAATATAGTATAAAAAGTAAAAAAGAACTTAGTTTTAAATATATAAGTTATAAAGTATTTAATTAAATACTTTATTTCTTAACTATAAGCCTTTTTTAAGACTATAAAGTACTTAATATTAAAAGGCTAAAGTAAGTAAAATATATAAGTAAATATATAAAATATAATAATCTTATAATCTTAGTAATATTTTTTAAACTTAATAAAATAATAACTTTTATAATTATTAAGAATTATAAGATAATATTAAGTATTTAATTATTTAGCTATAAACTAATTAAAGTATTTTAATTACTTAAAACTTAGTTTATTATTTATTTACCTATTTTAGCTTATTATAATAACTTAGTTAGCTAAAAAGTTACTTTTTTAGTACTAATTAGTAAGGTAATATTAGCCTAAACTTCCCTGTTTATATTAATAATATATTAATATTTTAAGTATAACAGTTATATACCTTATTATATAGTTAATTAGCCTTTTTTACTAATTATACTAATAGTTTTAAACTTTAAACTCTTAAACCTATATAAAACTTAATATATTTTCTCCCTAAACCTTATAATTACCTTTTTTTTATTAATTTTATAGTATACTATTTCCCTTATCTTTATTACTATAGTTAATTAAGCTTTAATAATACCCTCTTAGCTTACTACTTAATAGCCTTAAACTACTTATTATATAAGCTATTATAAATAGCTATAATAAATTCTATTTTCTTAGGCTTAGAATTTATTTCTTTAAGTAACTTCTTTTTAAGCTTATTAAGTACTTTAATTTTATACCTAAGGAAGCCTTTATTAACTAGCTTATACTAAGGCTATATAAGCTTAAGGATCTTATAACTAAAGGATACTTACTAAATATTAATAATATTATATAAATAAAACTAATTATTTATAATTTTTAAGGCCTTATTATATAGCTTATTATAATTATTTTTATAAAGGGCTTAGTTAATTATTTTATTTTTAATTATATTAAAGCCTCTTTTTATTAAATATAAATAGCTAGGACTAGGCTTTTATAAGCTTTTTTTAATAAAAGGTATTATAATAGTATAGCTATAAGGTTATTAGTAGCTATAATTAAAAAGAAAGTTAGCTTAAATAACTTACTATATATTAGATAATTAAAGTATAGTATTCTTTTAAAGTAAGTTATAAAAAGAAGATTTAAACTAGCTAAAAAGTAAGGCTTTTAAGCTAGCCTATCTATAATAAGGTTTAGGCTATAAATAAAACTACTAACTTAATAATATTAACTTAATAAAGCTTTACTCCTTAAGAGGTAATTAATATTTAAATTATACTAGACTTTAAAGATACTTAAATCTACCTTTTAAAGCTAACTTATAACTTAAAAAGAAATTAGCTTAAACTAATAATAAATAGTAAAATTAATTAACCTTTTATATTAATTATTATAATTATAGTAATTTATTTTTAATTTTTAAGCTATATTAACTTTAGTTTATTTTACCTTTTTAAGCTTATAACTACTATTTTAGCTATAATAAGGCTTATTATAAAGCTAGTTTTATTAAAGTTTTAAATATTATTTAATTAAATACTATACTTTAGAATTATATTTTATATAAGCCTAAACTAGCTATAAATAATAGTTAAATCTTTATATTTAGCTTTTTAATAGTTATATTTTTAAAATAAATATACTTTTAGCTTTAGTTATTACTTAATAAAGTTATAAGCCTAGCGCTTGCTAATAAGTAATATATTATAGTTAGCTAGTAAATAATTAACTATATTTTTTATAAAATATAATTATAAAGGAAATTCTTATAAATTTAAGTTAAGAATAAATAAAACTATTATTTATTTCTTTAAATTAAATAGTTTTTATAACTTTAAGATTTAATTATATTATAATTAAATACTATTATAGTAGTAATATAATTTATACTTAAAGATTTTATAGTTTTTTATAATATATTAAATTCTGAGTTTTTTTTTTTTTTTATTAGCCTTATAAGGCTATTAAGCTTTTAACTTTTATTTAAAGGCTTAAATAGTAAGGCCCCTATAGCAGGCTAGTATTTTAAAACTTAATATTAGTAAAGGTTTATTTGCCTTAGTAGTATAATTACTACCTTAATTAAGTAATATAAATACTACCCCTTAGTAGCTATATTAAGTCCTTTTTTTTATTTTACTTAAAAGACATAGCTAGTATATCTATTATACTTAAGTATATTCCCTAACCTAACTTTCCCTATTAGTTATAGTTACTAATATTAATTATAGCTATTAATAAGATACCTGTATAAAGGAGCCTATAGCTATATAATTAAGCTTACTATATAACTAGGCATAACCTTAACCTAGCTATTAGGTAAGCCTTAAAGGAAGCTAATAGAAAAGAAATTAAAAAAGATATATATAATAGTAGTTACTATTAAAAAGAACTTCTTATTAAGGTATTAATTTAATATTATTAAGATAGCTATCTTTAAGTATAGCTTAATTAGGTTAATTAGTTATATAAATTAGATAGCCTGTTTTAGTATAATTAATTTAGGCTGGGTTAATAATAAGCTATTAAACCTTATAGACCTAGAAAGAGACCTAAGGGAAGGTAACTACTTTAAGTTAAAATAGGCAGCCTTTCTTACTGCCTTTACAGTTAACTTAATTATATATAAAGAGTAGCTTTTTAATGTATTTAAAAGGGTTATTACTATAGTAAGGGTTCTGTTATTAATATAAGGATAAATATAAAGTAATAGTAAGGTTTAAAGGTTTAAAGGAATTAGGTTAACTTTTATATAAGTTAGTTAGTAAAAGTTAAATTAACCTAAAGTTAATAATAACTAGCTTTATTAAATAAATACACGTGCTAAAGTACGTAACTAACTAACCTTATGTTTAAGAATAGATAAAGTAATATTAGTAAAGAAGTCGTAGTTTAAACTAGGGATTAAATACTAAGTTTAGGGTTATTTTAAAGAGCTTAAAGTATAAAAAGAGTTTTAGCTTTATTTAAAGGTTAAGGTATTTTTAGTTATTAAGAAATATTTAATAAAATAAAAAGTTAAATATAAAAAGGAAAAGTATAATATATACTTATTTATAATATATACTTATTAACTATATTATATTATTATTATATATATAATTCTTTTTAATTTTAATATATTATATATATTATATTAATTAAATTTAATAATATTTTAAAAAAGTAATTAATTACATTTAACTTTAAGTAATTAATATACCTTACTCTTAATAAGCCTATATATAATACTAAGAATTCTATAATAAGCTATTAAGCTAATATATTAAGAAATAGTTAATATTAATTTAATAAATTTATAAAGTATATTAATTAATAGCTATTTTTTATATTTAATAATAAGCTAAAAGGAAATTTTTTAATTTTTATATATACTTAACTTATAAAGTACTATAATACTAATACCTTACTTTTATTAATTTTATTATTAAATTTACTAAATATAATTATATAAATTTATATTATATCTTAAAAGCCCTTTTACTATATAAATATAATTACTAATTAAAATATATTTATTTTTATTACTAATATAAAATAATATTTATTAAATCCTTTATAATTCTTAGCTTAATACTTATTATTAGCTTTTTTAAGTATATTTTAAAATTAAATTAAATTAATATTAAAATTTAATTTTTTAATTACTAAGAATAAATAAGCTAAAAATACTTAATATATTACTTTTTTTATATATAAACTTCTATAAGGCCTTTATATATAATAATAAAAATTTTTTATAAGTAATAAAATATATATATAGTAGCTTAATAAGTAGCTAGGTTTTACTATTAAAGCTATTAAGTAGTTTTTAAGTTCTTAAGTATAATATACTATTACTAATAGTAGTTTATTACTAAAAGAAACTAATTAATAAGCTAAAAGTAAAGTTAAAAGCTAGAATTAGTTATAGTATTAGCTAAAATATTACTTTAAATAGCTTAGTTTAATAAATTCTAAGGAATAAGTTATATTATAGTAATAAGTTAATATAAATACTAAATCCTTTTACTATAAAAGCTAAAAAAGTAATTAAAGTTACTATTTATAACAGTTAGGGTTTTAGACAGGGAAACTAGTTTATACTAGGTTTATATTTATAGATTACATAGGGCATTATATTAAGTATATTAGTTTAAAGTTATGTCTCTTAATAGTTAATAGTATAGATAAGGCTTATTAAACTAAAAAGGTATTATTAATAGCTAATAAGCTAAGTTTTATTTTATACTAAATAAATATATATATACTTAGGTAATATAAGTAAATTAGTAAGGTTATTACTAAATTAGTAGTAATTTAATTAAATTAATACTAATTATACTAAATTAGTTATAATTATAAAGTCTTAGCGCTAATTATTATTAGCAGGTAGTGTATTAATTAGTAAAGAATATAAGGTATATATAATAAAACTACTAGAGTTATAATATAATTTCCTCCCTTCCTTAAGCCTTATCCTCAAGGCCTAGTTAATATATCTATTTATTAGTTATACCTAGTAAGTCTAATCTTAACTCTATAAACCCCTTAAAATATCTAACTATATATTTAAAAATAAAAAAACTTCTATTAAAAACTAAAAGTCTTTTTATATCCTTATTATAGTATTTAGAAATCTAATTATACCTTATTCTAACTATATCTATTAGAAAATAAAAAAGCTTTATATTCTTAACTCTATAAAATTAAGTTATTATAAGCCTTATATAAAGTCCAGGGCTTTTTATAATAGTTATAATTTATTTATAGCAGCTAGTAAGTTTCTTTTTTATAAAAATATAAAATAATTATAAATATATTAATATAATATTAGCTTAAAAGATTATTAATAAAACGTATTATCTTAAATATAAAGAAAAGGCTACTAAAAATAAGCTTATTACTTTACAGGTTAAGTTTACTTATATTTATAATATAATAAATACTTAGTTTACTAAAATTACCTATTTATAATATTAGTATTATTAGGTAAAGGTTAAAGGTCTTAATATAATTTAATATAGTCTTAGCTTTATAAATAAGCTAGAATATACTAAGTAAAGTAAGTAATTTACCTTAAAAAATACTATAATTAATAGTTCTTTTTAAGATTAGTTTACTATTATAAAATAGTTTAAGTAGAATTCTCTAGGTCTTAGGGCTTTTCTTAATACTTTTAGTAAAAGTTTATTAAAAGTTATTAAGTACTAATAAGGTATTTTAGTAGTTTTTATATATTTTTACTTTTTAAGTAATTCTTCTATTTAATTAAGTATTCTCTTTTACTATTAATCTTATAGGTATTTTTAATTACTTTTACTTTATAAAGTTTTAGTCTATTAATTTCTTTTAGTTTATTACTAATCTTAATATATATTATATTAGCTACTAATTTAAGTAATACTATATAAAAGACCTTATAAAGCCTAACTTTTATTAGTAAGTTTAGTTTATAGTTATTTTTAAAGATCTTTTTAATAATCTTATAAAGTCTAATATACTTAAAGTCTAGCTTATAACTTAGTTATTTTATAGTAATATTTTTTATAGATAGGTATATTATATTTCCTTCCTTAAAGATTAGTCCTTTTAACCTTTTAAAATTATAATACTACTATATCTATTTATTAATAAACTTAAGTTCTATTTAAAGTTTATTATATATATTCTTTAAATCCTTACTTTTAATTATAGCTACTAGGTTAATAATTTTAGTTTACTATATATTATAATATTATTAAGGCTTAAATAAAATAGCTAATAAATTCACTATAAGTAGTAGGATGTATTATAGTAATAGAAGAGGAGAAGGAGGAGGTATTAAGAAAGTAAAAAGTTATAACTGCTAAATAGTAAGGCATAGGGTAGGATTTATAAGATAAAGGTAGGTCTATTAAATAGAGCGAATTTTTCCGAATTTAATAATATATATTATGTAATCAGGAAGCTAATAAGTCTATAACTAAAAGGAAGTTCCCTAAGTAGGAAGTCCTGGGGTTTATATAGATATTCTAAAGAGCAGGCATTAAAATTCCTAAAGAGAGGTAGACTTAATAGTAACGAAATAACTATTATAAAAACCGCTAAAATTCGGAGAAAAATAAGATATACTTTTTTACCTAATTTAAAAGGCACTAGCCTTTAGTAGGCTTATAAAGCTTAAATAAGAAAGTAAGGTTTCTTATAGTATATTATAAATTATCTAACTAAGGGGTAAAATCTTATATATATAATCCTTATTATATAATTATTACGTAACCTAGTTTATATAACTTTCTAACTTATATTCCCTTAGTAGGAAATATTTAAAGTTTATAGGAAAAAACTTTAATATATAGAACTTGCTTAATTCTTTACATTTTGCTTAGGTAAGCATACTAATTAAAAGCTCTGATTTTTCTTATTATTTTAGTATATATTTTGCCCTAATTAGTTATTTAGATTATAATATATTTCTTAGTTATATAATAAGACCTTTATATAAAATTAGGTCTTAATAAATATACTTTTAGTATATAGCTAAAGTTAGTATTTAAAGGTATAAGTTTAGTACTTTTATTATAAGTAGTATTATATATTAGCTAGGTATATAGTAGCTTTTTAATCTAGTTATTTTATTTATAGTTAATATAATACTATAAATACTACTTTATTACTTAGTTTATATATTTTATTTACCTATTTACTTAAAGTCTAAATACTATTATAAGTTAGTAATTAACTTCTATATAGGCTATTAATACTTTTTAAAATTTACTAGTAAATATTATATTTTTATTAGTAAGGATTTCTTTTAGTAGTTTTTATTTTTATACTATCTTATTATAAAAAATATAAGCTATATATTTCCTCTATTTATACTAATAGTATACTAATATTCTAGGTATAATAGTTACGTGCCTTGTCACGTAGTTAATTAGCCTTTTTTACTAATTACGCTAATAGTCTTTAACTTTAGGCTCCTAAACTTATATAAAACTTAATACATTTCCCCCCTGCAAAACCCTGTAATTACCCCTCTTTTATTATAGATTTTATAGTATGCTATTCTCCTTATCTTTATATATTACTAATCTCCTTTAATATAAAGTGCACTACTATTAACTACACCTTAATCTTATAGAGCTAATTATTATATATATTTTTATAAAGGGCCTTAAGAAATACCTTTTACCTTTACTATAGCTGCCCTCCTTTAAAAGCCTATTTAAAAGCCTAAAGGCTCTATATTCCTTAATTAAGAAAGTCTTTACTAATCTAAGGGTTATTAAGATATTACTATATAAGCCAGAGGACCTTATAGCTAAAAAGGGTAAGCCTAATATAGCTATTATTATCTTCTTTCCCCTAGGTTAGCCTAATCTTATTAACTAAATTATAAAGCCTATTATAATTACCCTGGCTAGCCCTTTAAAGACCTTGCTTAATTATAGGGATTATATTAAGGTCTTCTGTTAAATAGGGCTTACCAGGCCAAGGTCTCTGCAAGCTTCTTCTAAGCATTGTAATAGTATAGCTATAATACTATTAGTAGTTACAATTAGAAGGGAAGTTAGGTTAGATAACTTACTGTATATTGGATAATTAAAGCATAGTATTTTTTTAAAGTAAGTTATAAAAAGAAGATTTAGGCTAATTAAAGAGCAAGGCTTTTAAGCTAGCCTATCTATAGTAAGGTTTAGGCTATAAATAAGGCTACTAACTTAATAATATTAACTTAATAAAGCTTTGCCTCTTAAGAGGCAATTAATATTTAAATTATACTAGACTTTAAAGATACTTAGATATACCTTTTAAGGCTAACTTATAAACTTAAAAAAAAAAAAATAAGCTATATATTTAATATCTATATCTTTTTTATAAAGTATATAAATTAAAAACTTTATAAGTTTTTTAATAATAACTATAATACTATTATAAAAGATTTTAGTTAAGGGTTTTTCTAACTATAGTAATTTAATAATAAAATTTATTATAAGTAAGCTTTAAGGTATTTTTATAACTTTAAAAGGTTATAGTTCTTTATAGGGTTTATATTATTTTACCTTAGTCCTTATATAAATATTATATTACTTAATAACTTTCTTTACTATAAGTTACTTAACTTAGTATCTATATTATAAAAGTCTCTTTAAGGTCTTTATAACTCCTTAATATTTATATACTAAATACCTATAGAATTTATATATAAATTCTTTTAAATTACTTAAAATTTCTTTAGTAATTACTAGCTATATTTATCCTAGTATTTATATTTATTAAGTAAATCTATATTTTTTTTTTATTTTTTTTTAGTACTTATTTTTTAGCTTTTATAGTACTAGTATTATAGTTTAGTTTATAATTAATTATATTTACTTTACTATTTTCTAATCCTTTATAGTAAATAATTATAAAGTTAAACTTATATAAGTATTTTATATAGTATAATTATTATTAGTTAAGTTTATATATTATAATAAAGTAAAATATATTTTAATAAAGTAAAATATATTTTAATAAAGTAAAATATATTTTAATAAAGTAAAATATATTTTAATAATTAGTATAAACCTTAACTTAATACTTACTTTTTATAAAGTAATATTTAAACTCCTTAAAGTAATTAATAATTACTAGAAATTTCTTATTATAAATTAAGTAATTAAGTTTTACTTTATATAGCTTATATAAGTAAAATATAATAAAGTATAATCTTTTTATATTATTTTATTAACTAATTTATCCTTTTAATATAAAGTTTAATAAGTTTATTTTTAATTTAATTTTTTTATTTAAGTTAAAAATAGCTAATACTAGTTTACTAAAAATAGCTTTTTTTAACTATTTAAAGACTAACTAAGCCTTATTATTTTACTTAAAAGTCCTGTCCTTTTTAATAAGTTTTATTAAAAAATTTATAATTTTACTAAAATCCTTAATAAAATATTAGTAGTAATTAGTAAAGCCTAAAAAGGCTTATATTTCCTTAATATTATTAAGTACTTTTTATTTTATTACTATAAAAACCTTTTTTTTTATATTAATTTCTTTAAGTATAATAATATATCTTAAAAAGTCTACCTTTATAATATAAAAATAACTTTTTTTTAATTTAACTAATAACTTAGTATTTTATAATATTTTTAAGACCTTATAAATATATTTCCTATATTTTTCTTTATTATTTAAAAAAACTAAAATATTATTTAAGTAATAAACTATAAAGATATTAAGATATTATTAAAATATACTATTAATTATTTACTAAAATATTATAAGTATATTAATAAAACTAAATAGTATTACTATATATTTAAAGAGTTTAAATTAAGTTTTAAATACTATCTTTTACTTATCTTTTTCCTTAATATAAATTAAATTATATATACCTTTAAGGTCTAGAGCAGTAAAGATCTTTTTACCTTATAACTAATCTTTAAGTTTTATAATAAGTAAAAGCAAGGTTTAATCTTTAATAATATATATATTAACTAGTTAGTAATTAATAATAAGTTTAGGTTTTTTATTTTTTTTAAGTATAAAGAATATTAATAATACTAAGGCTAAGCTTAATTTTTTAATATATTCTTTTTTAAGTATCTTATTAATATAGTCCTTTTATACTTTTAGTTTTTCTTTATTAAGTAAGTATAACTTTTAAAATAGTAAGTTATTATCTATAAAGTTAATTTTATAGTCCTATTAACTATATTTAGGGACTTTTATTTCTAGTTCTTTTATAAATAACTTATTATATACTTAGTATTCTTTTAGTATATTTACTAGTCTATCTTAGCTAGGTATTAGTTTTAGTTCTTTTTATAAGTCTTATTATTAGAAAATACCTAGGATCTATTTTTTATTTTATATACCTTTTTTATACTTATATTATATTTCTTTTAAAGGTAGTAATTACTTTATTTTATACTTATCTATACTTTCTTTAGTAATTAAAGTTTAAGATTTTTTATTATTTTTTATAATTATTTTATTATTACTTTTAAGGTTATTAGGAAATATAACCTAGCTATTCTTTTAGTTAATAATTAGGTTTTCTTATTTAAGTTATACTATACTTAGGATAATATTTATATTCTGTCCTAAAGGTATAATATTAAAATTTACTTTTTATCTTTTTCCTTTAAATAGGATCCTAAGGTAATTAGCCTTTTAATTTATAATATTATTATTATAATTAAAAAGTTATTTTTTTATATTAATTAGTAAGTAAAGTAATAATGTTTTTTTTATAGTATTTCTAGCTTTATAACTATTTTTAAATTAATAAAGTTTCTTTATACTTTACTATTTACCTAAGCTTTTAGCTATTTTTTTTAATTTAAATAGGTAATACTAAGTAAATTAGTATATTTATTATTTATATTACTCTTAAAGCGCTTATATCTTATTATAGATATTACTTTTTACTTATTTATAGCTTTATTATAAATAGTATTTATCTTTTCCTAAGGCATTATAGTAAGTTTTCTTATAGTTACTATTATAATATCCCTTATTATTAGTATAGTTATTTATAAATTTTTTATTATATAGTTACTATTATAAATATTCTTTTAGTTTTATATTCTTTTTATTAAGTATTTTTTACTATAACTTATATTCTTTAAAGAAGTACTATCCTTTTATTTCTTATTACTTTAAGGATTTACTAGTATCTTTTTATTTATTATTATTATTTAAATATAGGCTATTTGCCTCCTATTAATACTATAATTTATTAGTATTTTTAAAACTAATATTATTAATTAATACTACTTCCTTAGGTATATACTTTCCTTAAGTTACTTCTTTAAACTCTCTTTTTACTTTTTTAATTATTTACTATAACTACTTAATTCTATCTAGGAGGTCCTTAGTCTTATAAACTTGTCTATAAAGTAATATACTAAACTATAGTTTTATAACTTTAAGCTAGTTATATTATATATTAACTAAATACCCTTTTATTTCTTTTTTTAAGTAAGGTTTATTATTAGGTATTCTTTTTATAGTAACTAGAAAATAATTATTATTTAGTTTTTCCTACTTATACTATTTATACTAGTAGTTTCTATATAATACCTATAAAATTTTATTATATTTAGAATTTATTAGTATTATATAAATATTATTTTATATATTAAAATTAAGTTTTTTATATAATAAGTTAAGTATATTATTAGTATAATAGGCTTTAATATAGACTATACTTCTTTTCTTTATATTAGTATATTTTTTTACTTTTTTTATATAGAGATTATTATATATTTAGAAATATCTAATTTTTTATTTATTATATATTCTTTTATATTCTTAAGTCTATATCCTTATAATTTCCTTATTTTATTTCTAAAGGTATTATACTATAACTTATACTAATCCTTCCCTATGTCCTATACTTTAAAATTGCTAGTAATAGGACTGTTAGATATTATTCCTATCCTTAACTTTCTATTTTTATTATATTTCTTTTTCTATAAGTTTAGTCTTAACAGGGATATTATTAATCCTTTATAATAGTTATAATTATTCCAGGTTAAGGATAATTATCCTTCCCTATCTTATTATTCCTAAGACCTATAGTTCTTTAAGTATTTTTTTCTTTTTTCTTTTATAGATTTCTTATTACTTTTTTTATTCTTTTTCCTAATAAGCTAGGTCCTTCCTTATTTTCTTATAATATTTATTTAACTTAGTTTTATATAGTATAGGGATTTAAAGTATATTTCCTGCCTTAGCGTCTTTATATATTAGGAATTTATCTTATAGCTTTCTAATAAAACTTTTTTTATCTAGGTTCTATCTATCCTTAGGTATATTATCCTTATATATAGTAGTAATTTTTACTATATTATATATACCTTATATTATCCCTAGTATTTAAGTTCTTTATACTATTTATAAATTAAGTTATTATATTAGTCCTAGGGTTTACTTACCTTAATTTAGGTCTTGTAGCTTATATAGTTCTAGGCACTGTTATACTATATATTTAAAGTTATTATAGTTATAATACTTATATTTAAATATATTTTATAGTTTATATTTATAGTTATTTAGCTAGGTAGCTTTTAGTATTATAAGCCCTAACTATATTCTATAAAAGGTATTATTATATTAATTACTTTATTATTATCTTTAGTTATAAGAGTTACCCTAGTAGTTATTATTATATTACTAGTTAGGGTAATATAAGTTAAAGTTATTTCCTTATTTATAGTTAGCTTTTTTTATTTATATTTATATTATTATTTATTAATTTTAATTACTATAGTAATATAAGTTATTAAGTTATTAAGTCTATCTATAAAGTATAGTTTATCTTTAACTTCTTTTTTAAGGCTTTAATTGTAAATTTCTATAAAGGCATTATTATCTTACTATATCTTAGCTACTAGTTAATAAAACTTAGCTAAGTATACTATATATAACTTTTATTATTTAAGTATAAGTAATTTAGCTATTATTACGATTCGTGCCCGTAACAGCGCTGTAAGGCTTCTATAGGCAGCTATAGCATATCTATAATTGCTTACATAGTAATTATAGCCTAATCTTTTGCCTTATAGCTTAACGGCTTATGTAACCGTTATATAATAATTACTGTTAGCAGGTAGCCTAAAGGTCAAGGGTTTAATTCCCTTTTCCTTTAGTATAGCTACTTATAAGGGTGCCTACGTAACGCAGAGGGGCACTGCAGGGTACGCCTTAGGAGGTTAGCAGCTACACGGTAACGTACAGGGCTTGGTTCCCCCTGTAATAGCTAGCTTTAGTAGGCTTTAAGGACAAAAGCCCCTAAAGAGGGAGCATTGTATTACAATTTGTGCCCGTAATAGCACTGTAAGGCTTCTATAGGCAGCTGTAGCATATCCATGATTGCTTGCATAGTGATTATGGCCCGATCTTTTGCCTTGTGGCTTAACGGCTTGTGTAACCATTACAGCTATAGCTTATTGTTTTTTATTAACTACTTTAAAGTTATCTTTAAATACTTATTTAAAGTTATCTTAATTTATAAAGATATTCTAAGTATTTTAGTCTTAAAGGTTTTTCTTATAATAAGTTTAAACTACTTTTTAATACTTTCTTAAATTAAAAGTATAATAAATAAGAGTTTCTTAATAATAGTATTTAGTTTATTTAAAAATAAGTAAAAGTATCCTTTTATTTAAGTAAAAAATAGAATTATATTAATTACTTATTCCTTAAAAGGTTTTAACTTAGGTAGCTTTAAGGCTTTACTAAGGTCTTTTTTTTATTACTTATTATTACTATTATTAAGTATTATAGTATTTTACTAATTATTTATCTAAGCTTATAAATTTTAAATTATATTATAAAGCCATTAAACTTTAGCTACTATCTTAGTATTACTAAGTAAAGTTTTAGTATAAGGAAGTATTAAACTAGTATTACTAAATATTTTAATAGTATAATATTACTTAGTTATTAATATAGTATATTTTAAATAAAAGCTATTAATATATAATAGTTAGGGTTTTAAATAGAAAAACTAGTTTATACTTGTTAAGACCTAACTTTATATAAAGGTCTTATTATATAACTAAGGAATATATTATAATCCAGATAACTAATCAGGGCAAAATATATACTAAAATAATAAGAAAAATTAAGGCTTTCGATTGGTGTGCTTACCTAAGCAAAATGTAAAGAATTAAGTAAGTTCTACATATTAAAGGTTTTTCTTATAAACTTTAAATATTTCCTACTAAGGGAATATTATTTAGAAAGTTATATAAACTGGGTTACGTAATAATTATATAATAAGGATTACGTATATTAGATTTTACCCCTTAGTTAGATAATTTATAATATACTATAAGAAACCTTACTTTCTTATTTAAGCTTTATAAGCCTACTAAAGGCTAGCGCCTTCTAAATTAGGTAAAAAGTATATCTTATTTTTCTCCGAATTTTGGCGGTTTTTATAACAGTCATTTCGTTACCATTAGGTCTACCCCTCTTTAGGAATTTTAATGCCTGCTCTTTAGAATATCTATATAAACCCCAGGACTTTCTACTTAGGGAACTCCCTTTTAGTTACAGACTTATTAGCTTCCTGATTACATAATATATATTATTAAATTCGGAAAAATTCGCTCCATTTAATGGACCCACTCTTATCTTATAAATCCTACCCTATGCCTTACTATTCGGCAGTTATAACTTTTTACTTTCTTAATACCTCCTCCTCCTCTTCTATTACTATAGTACATCCTACTACTTATAGTAAATTTATAGGCTATTTTATACAAGCCTTAACAATACTAAGTTTATATTTATAAATTATATAAAGCATTATACTAAGTATATTAGTTTAAAGTTATGTTTCTTAATAGTTAATAGTATAAATAAGGCTTATTAAGGTAAAGAAGTATTATTAATAGCTAATAAGCTAAGTTCTATTTTATACTAAATAAATATATATATACTTAAGTAATATAAGTAAATTAGTAAAGTTATTACTAAATTAGTAGTAATTTAGTTAAATTAGTACTAATTACACTAAATTAGTTATAATTATAAAGTCTTAGTACTAATTATTATTAGCAGGTAGTGTGTTAATTAGTAAAAAATATAAAGTATACGTAATAAAACTACTAAAGTTATAATACCATTATATAATAAAAAATAATTTAACTATTATTATTTATAATTATTATTATATAAGTTATTAAGATTAAGATAATATTAAAATTAAAATAATATTAAAATTAAGATAATATTAAGATTAAAATAATATTAAAATAAATATAAAAAAAAATAAAAAAAAAGGCTTTAAAAAGGTAAATTATAATTATATATACTTTTTAGTAATATTTAATTTACTTATAAAATACTAGCTATATATAAAACTATATATACTTAAAGGTTATAAATAACTTTATAAGTTATTATATTACTATACTAGCTTAGTTATATAGTAGCTTAATTATAGTACTTACTTAAATATAATAGTAAATTACTAATAAAATAATATATTACTAATAAAAAGATTAAGTATTTAAAATAATATATAATAGCTTTAATTAATAAAAAATACTAATATAAATAGCCTTACTTCTTTATATACTTATATATTAAGAAGGGGGCAGTATAGAGGTTATGTATTAATAGGTATACCAGGCCCGGTACAGGTATTGGCTCCCTAAATAATAGCGCATCTTACTTGTCTGGCCAAGGTAAAGGTTATCTAATGCCGGGAAAAGTCGCTTTGGCCCGTAAAGTATAAATTCTATAGCCAAACGTTAAACAATAGCGCCCGCTCTTCCTTAGCCGAAAGAAGGAGAACTAGGTGTTAATTAACTCGCGCTATATTCTATCCCCCTGCTAAGAGTTATCTCATTCTGGAAAGAACGGCCTTGGCCCGATGCACCCTAAAAGCTTATTTGAACTTACAGTAGATAGAGCATCCCGCTCCGACGGCTAAGGTGGGGGTTATCTAATGCTAGAAAGAACGGCCTTGGCCCGATGCACCCTAAAAGCTTATTTGAACTTACAGTAGATAGAGCATCCCGCTCCGACGGCTAAGGTGGGGGTTATCTAATGCTAGAAAGAACGGCTTTGGCCCGGTGCACCCTAAAAGCTTGTTCGACTCGGCGCTTGGGTAAGTAAAGCAGCTATTGGTGGGTTGTATTATTCCCTGACATGGTAGTGACCTCTGCCAAAGCCAGTTATGAGCCGCGTTAGTGAGTGTTGTGTAACCGTGTAATTATCCTCAACCTCGGCCTCATCCAACCATTCCTTCTTTCAACGGGCGCAACTCCACATGGCCCTAGATGCTTACACTTTTTTAGATGCTAAATAGGATTAGCGTGGTAAGTAGGACACTGCCGTCTAAGCACTGACTCTGCCATGTCTGCTGATGATAACCTTATTAATTCCGTATATATCTCGCCAAGGCGGATCAAGGTTACACTGGAGTTCGGTTTCCAAATACGGAGTAACGTCCTACATATTGCCTTCTCAAAAGGCCACGTAAGCTTGCAGCGACTGAAACTCATCTGGTTTGCAAGTATCCGAGTTTCGATAACCCTGGGACTAGATTTGAAAGCTATGTACGTAAGTTTGGCTTATGGCCATCGTAATCTCCAGCGCTTCGACACAGAAGCATATCGGGCGGACTCCTCCTCCAATCACCATCCTTATCGGTAGTATATTCCATAGTTTCCAGTGTTGTAACCTTGACACCATTACCGTGCCCATTTCATCATCCCCGGGTCCTCTGCATCCTCCTCAACATACTTGCACTGCTTGAATGTAGTCCAAAGTTGCCTGAGAAAAGACCTGTTGTCTTGTCGATAGAGATCACCAAGCAGTGGTTTGATCGACTCTGTAGCTTCATCGCAATGATAAAACGGGATGCGTCTGTAAGGTGAGTTATCTGAGATTGCAATTATGTAGGCGAGACTCACGGAAACAAATGGTGGACCACGTGGCGGTCAATAATGCCATGGAAAAAAACACGTCCAATAAACCCAAAGTCCCGGTCTATGGTAGCCAAAGCGCCTTTCGTAAATGTCCAGCCGTTTGCGGTGTAGTGAGGAACATCTTCGTGCGTATGGTGCAAAAAGGTAATAGCAACTAATTGTCCTAATCAGCCCTAGATGAAGATATGGGTTTACCGTGTGTTGCATACTCAGCCAATGATGAACCCAAAGATAGGGCTGTCCGTATAATAGCATCAGATTGCCCATACCATGTTTGGCCGAGAAGGTATAGAGCACTGCGATAGTGAGGCCAAGGCCGATATCTGATAAGACGATGTACAAGGCTTCACTATGACGGAAGACGGCACTGTAGGCGTCAAAGTGACTCTGACGCAGTATGCCCTCCGAAGGCTTTTGGAGGCTCTTCTTACCGGCAGATATGTTGAAGCAAAGATACATAGGCCATGCGAGTAACTGGTGAAGAAGAAGTCGAATGAACTGTATGACGGGGATGTCTTCCCATTGATCAGGGTCCACAAACGCCACTCGTAGCCTATCAAAGTAGTCAACGCGAGTCTTGGGCACAAACGCCATATCCTTATCCATATGACCGGTAAACATATGGTGGCGCGAATGA
The DNA here is from genome assembly GCA_001513835.1 of Fusarium temperatum. Lineage (NCBI taxonomy): Eukaryota > Fungi > Ascomycota > Sordariomycetes > Hypocreales > Nectriaceae > Fusarium > Fusarium temperatum. The sequence continues at coordinate 215,547 of LJGR01000014.1, read as the reverse complement.
GAGAACTTCCAAGAAAAGTATGGAACAAGTAAAACAGAATGGGCTACCCAGCCCACGAAGTCATTGAACCAGTCAGATGAAGAAAATGCTCCATGTCCAGCTTCATGAGCTAGGATCCAGAGTCCAGTGAGAACACAGCCTTGAGAGAAACCGTAGATAATCCAAGCGCCACCTCTCAAGACAGGGCTTGGCAGAATGGGGATGAAACTAAAGGCTAGCCAGGCGAGACTGGAAGCAAGGGCCACGTCTCGCAGCAAGTAGCTCATGGACTTAACGGTGGAAGGAGTGAAACAATAGGCTGGAATGGCACTCCGGAGAGTACTGATATCAGGCACTGGATGTCCAGAGATAGCCTTTTCTCGCGGCTCCTGTCGAGTGGAGTAAGTTATCATCAGTCATATCATAGTAGGAGCCATCTTGGAATCATTACTTACAACCTTCTGTTTGCCATTGGTAAGGAGCTGCTTCTCGTCGTAGCTCATTGTGGCAAGTGTTTCAAAGGTTAGGAGACAATGTGTCGTGAACTAGCTTGGCAATTTGTGTGTAGTTGTAGGGCTCAATGTTAATATGACTGTGGCTGTCTCCAAGACTTGACCTTATCAGGACGACGGGAACGTTATATATGAGAACTGGGCAGAGTTAAACCTAACTTTCGTGGTGAAATGGCAAGATTGGGTGCTGAGATTCCCCTTGTCTGACCAACGTCAAAATCATCCCGCAGTGTTCCTGTCCAATACCCCCAACAAAGGCCGAATACGATTCCAAGTAAACTGACATTTGGATTCTGACTCAGGAAAGTATATTCGGAGAGTATCAGAACATCAACGGGCCAACGGAACAGGGTACCCTGGCACGATTGGACTTTCTACAACCACGTCATTTTCATGGCCCACTCTTGCGTCTACTCGTTTGTGCCGGCAGTTGTTGTAAATGAATTCAGAAATCATCGGAATACGTCCGAATTATACAGGGTGAGCCGCGGCACAGCAGCTCTTTTATCATCACCTTATCATTGTGTCTTCTGATTCACTGTCAAACGGTGGGGGTACCTATACTGCATTAGAGTGATATAAGACGCTCTGTCACTCACCCATTGTTTAATACCTCACCAAAAACTTCACAAAGCACAATCTACTATTTACATCTCATCAAATACTATACTTTCCTCCCCATAGCCCTCACTATGGAAAATCTCACTTCCCTAAACTTTCCAGCTACTTTCACCTCTTTACTTAACACTAAAGGTGTCTCTTTTGTCCCCTTCTTGAAAAGTTTTAGTTCCCTAAGCTTTCCAGCTACTTTCACTTCCTTATTTACCACCAAGAGTGTCGCTCTTATACCCCTCTTGCTCATATCATTCATTATAGCCCAGTTTACCTGGAGTGCCTTCAAAGCCTCTAGATCTCCTCTGGCAGCTATCCCTGGGCCTTGGTATGCATTCCTCACTACTATCCACTTGAAATATGGGTTCGCTACTGGAAAGATTTGGAAGTTGGTGGAGCGAAGCCACAAAAAGTACGGTCCTATTGTCCGCCTTGGACCCCGGCAGGTATGGATCTCGGATAAAGAAGCTATGAAGCAAATCCTTTCCAAGATCGATCTTCCAAAGGTAGCTATGTATGCCGAGATCTCGCGGGACAGGTTTAGTCCCGGATTATTCGGTGAAATGTAAGTTTCCCAACCCATAGTGATCGTCAGATTCATGGAGCTCATGGATCTTGCCTTGTTTTCAGCCGCCCAGTACCTCACAAGAGACTCAAGAAGTTCCTTTCTCCAGCCTTTACTGTTGGCTACATCGACAATCTTGAATCTTTCTTTGGAGGAACCATCCGAGATCTTCTCAACAAATATGATACTTCTCTCTCCAAGAGCCCACAAGGCAACAAGATTCTGGTCGACCTCATGGACGACCTCCATAACGTTGCGTTAGATATGTAAGTCTCGTATACAACCAGTCCAAGTCATACACTAATATGTAATCCAAAAGAATGGGCGAGTGCTCATTCGGTCGCGGCTTCGGACAAACCAACCCAGCAGCAGAAATCGAACAGGGGATAAGAGAGAAAGTCTGGAAACGGATTCCCAGGTCTATTTTTGACGGACTCAGCAAACGTTATCAGGTCAGACACTTCCTTACAACTGCCAAGTGAGCCACGACATGTTTGACTAATATCGTGATTCAGTCCGTCTATATCAAAAGGTTCTTCAGGGCCTGTGGTATTAATATCGAATTTGACTGGCCCAAGGAGATGATCATGGTAAGCAAGTTACTTCGCGAAGCCCTTGCCCGCAGGGTGAGACTCGCCGAGAGTGATGAACAACATTTTTGACCAAACAATGCAGGCCATCGATGCAGTTGTACAGAGACGTCGTACAACCGATGATTCTGACCGGAAGGATCTACTCCAGCATCTTATTGACGAGGGAAAAAAGCCCGACACTTTGACGACTATGCACACTCGTGACATTGTGGATCAAATGTCCGAAATTCTTCTAGCAGGCTCCGAGACTACCTCTGGAACAACTGCTTGTTTGTTCCTCGAACTAGCCCGCAGCCCGGACAAACGGGCCAAGCTCCTTGATTCATTGCCTGTCTTGGATATTGGTGATGAGATAATCAGTGGCAAGGCAGTTCGGAACGACCCCAAGTACCGATATCTGAACGCTTGCATCAAGGAAGCTCTCCGTATGCATCCGATCGCCTCCGAAATGGGCCGTCGTACAGGCGACCAGTGGGTTCGGCTTATGGGATACAACTTGCCGCCCCATACGGTTGTCTCTGCGTCATATCGCGACCTGCACCGTAATGAAGAGTACTTCCCAAAGGCTATGACCTTTCTGCCCGAACGATTCTTGGAAGAATCCGAAAGAGGAGACGTACCAGCCGCTGAGTAAGAGACTTTCCTGCAGAGAAATGTTGCCACCGAACTACGTGACTAACTAAAGGACCTGCAAACAGTATGGACGCTTATTTTCCATTTTCGGCCGGGAAGCATTCTTGCATTGGTATCAAGTAAGTCTTTGAAGCACCGATCATAATAGAGCAACAATGTATACTAACCGCTTGAAGCTTTGCTTGGGCCGAGATGAGGATGATTGCTGCAAACATCTTCTCCAGGTTTGATGTCGTCGAAGTATCTGGTCAGGATATAGACTTCAGGCAGTTCATTACCATGCAGTTTGCATCGGGACACTGGAAGGCTGTTCTTATCCCAAGGAAGAAAGCCTCTACTATCGACCAACCTGAGTAAGAGGCATGTGGAGGTTGTCTAGGGCGACAACAAGCATGCTACACCAAGGATTGCTTACAACACAATCAATTTCATGCTTTTGGTCATATCGGCCTTTGGCTGTAGCAATTGGTTAGTCATTATAGTATGATGTCTAAGTTATTAGCAAGATGTGTTACTTGCAGTTGAGACTTGTGGTTGAGAGCTTAGGTCAGCAGACAGAACTTAGTTAGCAGACAGAATTTAGCTCGCTTTTGGTCTCGACACTAGTGCCTTTCATTATCCCTCTTGTGAAATTTCATCCGGCTGAACTGTCCAAGCTATGTTAGTGCTTAAACGTCTCAATGCGAATATTGTGGTTAGGATGGAGCTAGTATTTACTAGCTAAGCTATTTCATCTATGTGCTTTTACTATAGTACAGATATAGGTATAAATATACGAGTGAGGATTGTTATAATTCTGAGAAAAGATAGGAAAACAAGGGAAATAAGGGAAATGAAAAAATACTCGCTGGCTGAGCACGGCCTACTCGAATGCTAGCAAATGCGACCGGATGATCTCCATATCGATTGGATAAGCGCAAGCGAATTTTCTGCCGGCCTGCGTGGAGATGTATGACCTGAGGAATGGCACGATCTTTAAGTTTGCGTGAGATATACGACATGGTGCTGCGTACTATGTGGTAGCCTGTTTATGGTGTAGGTATTGTGGTTTTTAGCGTTGCTCGAATTCAGATAAGCTTTTAAAGCGGATTATCCCGGATGGATATACGCAATATTGCCTAGGATGGCGATATTATTAGTCGGGACGGCCCGGATGATGTAGAGAACCCTAGTGGTTATCACGAACCGTACGAGATAGACGCTGAAGTACTCCGTACAAGCCCGAGATCAGACCGAGCCCGAAGATAGCTCTGCCATGCCCTGCGGGGTCTTTTTACCGCAATCTTTAGCTCTGGACTGATGTGAGTAATGGTAGGAAACAATTCCCCCCCTTTGGAAAATTCTTAGCAGTATGCTTACCTTAGACTAGTTGGAGCGAAAAATGCTCCAACCGTCAGTTACTTGCTCCCGCGATCAGCTCGGCGACGGTGGAATAGCCTCCCCTGCTCCTACGAGCAATTGCTTGCTACTGTAGTAGCGCCCTCCCTATACGCCGTAGGAGCCCTACACTTCAGCTGTTCCTACGACCAGTTACCCCCTCTTGTGATGTGTTATAGCGCCCTTAGTGGAGGACGTGCCCTGTACTTTAGCTCCTCATCCGAATGCCTGTCAGCGGCACAACACTCTGGTTGGTCGGATGAAACACACTGCCCGATTTAGTGAGCGCCGCCACCGAAAAGCTGGAAAGGCTGGGCTCGTTGAACCAGGGTTGAGATGCTCGCTGTGAACCATCTGCGCTTTTGTACAATAACCGATTACTTGCCCCAGGCTGAGCCAAGGACGATACATACATACGGACGACTCCTACATCTATGCTGTTTCTATGACTTAATAGGTCGGAGTAACTTGAAAGGGTTCTGAGGAGGAGCTTCCATTGCTCATTGGAATCAAATGAACGAGATAGGTAGAAGGCCGTGGCGGCTTCAGTTCATCAATGTTGTACTTGCTACCAAGGCCGGTGCTGCATATATTTATATCCCCAACACCATTTACTAATCAAATATCGGCCAGTTTAACCATTGGATCAATGCAGCAGCGACAGCGTTATTTAAGTGGGCGCCCAAAGACATCCATCTGCTATAGTCTCCCAATCCCCTCTACGGTTACAAATTTACCAATTAAGTACATAAAATCCCATTCGCTCTATAACATTAAAGTCCGGCTTCAGAGCAGAGAAGATATACAACGGCTGGCCAGTGATCTTATCGCCCTCGCTTTGCTGCTCATCAAATATGACAACGTTTTCCAGGCGTCCAGTGCAACCTTTCGTAACAAGTTCCTTTGTAATGCTGTTAACGTGTGAGGCGCGTGATGTAAGCATCAGTGGCGGTTTCTATCAACTCAAAATAACACTCTTGTAATGCTGTTAACTTAAAGGTCAATAATATCTTTTTCTTTATTCAGGAACTAGTCTATTATCTTTAGCAGTTCCTAGTGATGGCAGGTTCTGTTAATTAGACAGCCACTGGCATTTTGATAATGAAGAATGAAGCATCAGTGCATGAGAGCATCCTTGACTTGCCAGATGAAGTTACGAGCGAATGGCCGTCTGAGCGGCTGAGGTCTGTTGACCAGGGCGACTTTTGCGTCCAGGTACGGAGGGTCTTCTGATGCATGATCCCCGGAACAGACCAAGATAGTGGCTTTGCTAGGAATGTGCGCCATGATGTGAGTGCTGCGTTGGTTGAACGGGGAAAAGAGTTTGTAGACAAATAGAATTTCTAGAGGGAGGGGGCACTCTGTCATCTTTGCTTGTCGTAACAGGTTAGGTCTGTTGTGTCCCCCGTGGCTTTGGACTAATTGTGTCTTGGGCGCAAGGCTTCAATTATGCGTGTAGTAGTGAAGGTTCAGAATTGTTGCAGGGGAAGATTGGTTTCTAAAGCACAGCAACCATCTTTTGAGGCGAAAAGCCCTTTAGTATTCGAAGTGTTGCACATGAACTTCCTTCCTAATGGTTCTCATTCACACTGTCTGTTTACTGCACAGTGGATAAAGGTAGAATCAGACAATATGATTGAACCAAGAGGCAATTGCACTGTGTCAGAGCTGAATATCACTGAGGAGTGGAGGGCAGTACTATGCAAGAACCCAGAGTTTAGGGTCCCGCATCTTTGCCATTGACAACTCCTCATGGTTACAATGTCCTTCATCTTTGGCATGGCGTGAATGTCTCAGGTATATGCATAGATCTTGCTAAAAATAACGACAACAGCATCAACTATCTAAAAGCCATTGTTTCATAATTGAGGGGCCACGTGTTGTAGTAGGTTATTATTCTTTGCATTTACAGAAACGGAGAGAATTCTTTACTATTATGTAAGGTGCACTTAATATATAGATGTTGAAGTAATGTATGAAATAATCGGGTTCAAACAACAAAGGCAGCCTCTCAACCCCACCTCCGTCAGGCATTGACCTCTTGTCTCAGTCATTCGATTGTTGTGTCTCTCAGCTGCTTCCCGTCGGATGCCTTGGCAGGTTAATGGAAAATGTTTTCCTCGACTACCTGTTTGAGAATCTCGCTCGTGCAAAGGGCCAGGCGTCATCAATGGCTTGATCTGGATCACAATCATAAATGACTTGAGCCTGCCATAAAAACGACAGCAACGCCATTCTTCTAAATTTAACGTGGATGTTTTCCGGGTTGTGGCATATATTCAGACCTGGGCGATAGCCCTGGGGTTGCTCTTGGCGGACTGAGGCTTCAGGTGGCTGGTCGATCTGCTGAGGCTGGGCCGTGGGATCGTTTGCCTGGTTATGCATAGCACAAAATCTGACGCCAGAGTAATTACTTGTAATGCCGAGGAATCAAAAAGAAGGGATAATTACCCCTATTGCGCTGCTAGTTGTCATTCCGATAAGCTAGTGTAGTTACCCGGACTAAGTCGTGAGGACGAGCTTCCGCTCGTCTCCTCTACTCCCTTTCAGACACGCAGGGAGGCTGAGACATTGTTGGCCGCATGCACCGCGAGCAATTATCTATGAAGGATTCTATGGACACGCGGGGCAATAATTCAACCTATAATATGATATGTCACGTATCGATTGAAACGCGAAAAGCATGGAATTGCAGCTAGTAACTCGTCACTAACTCTCAGCTATTAGGCACAATTTTATGAAAATATTCTCTGCCAAAACCGCGGATGCACAAGTCTTTGGTTGATCAAGGCAGCATCTGCAGTATCACAAACACTCAGCACCCGAGTAGCAAGCACAGACTGGTCACTCGTTGGTACTGGAAACTTTCGGTTCGAGCAAAAGATTAGACCTTCTTTACGGGAATCTCCTTCTCTACTGTCACTTAACTCTGCCTTCAACAAGATAAGCAAGAAACGGGGGAGTGTTTGACCTTTTCTTTTCAGGATCGTCAGAATGCCTAAGTGTTTAACGCTGAGTTCAGTACCAGCGTCCGTCCAGCAGCACAGTGCACGTTCCTTTAAGCTTCGGTTTATGTTCCGCAACAGCTCCTTACTCCACTCTATCATCTCTGTTAATTTACTTGATCCTGGCTATAGTGTGTACGTTAATCGCTAGCTGATTACACCGTCACGTGTGATCTGACAGCCTAGAGGTCGGAGAGACCTTTAACCAGTCATGACACCTTTCAATCGTGGGTTTCGTCTAGGGGGATTGGTGCACTTCAGGGATAAAATTCAAGGGCTTCAGAGAAATGATGAGCTCGATTTGGCTGCCGTTGAAGGGACTGGATAGAAACAGATGGTGACATATTTCTTGAAGCTGAGTTCACGGTTGAGATGAGTGAGGATGAAGAAGCGGACTGTGGCTTGAGTGATTTGTATTGTATTCAGTAGTTATCTACCGAATATAATAGTTCGAATCATTTCCTCCAACAAGGGCCTTTTTGAACAATGCACTCAGTCGTCTATGTGCAGAGTGTTCTGGGAGAAGTTCTTCCATATATCCACTGCATTATGCTCCCTTCCTGGAAGTCCAAGTGATGCAAATCCCAGGGAGAAAAAACATCTCTACGTACGTGAGAGATGCACTTCTCTTTTTCTGCACCCGAAGAGACGGCACTCAAGGCCTTTGAGGTGATCTTCACATGTGGATGAGCATGAAATGATTTTATGTAGTCGTGAGTGAAGTTGCGCAGTTTAAGCTACTTGGCTAGTGGTCCAAACTAACAATAAAGAGGCGAAAGGGCGGTAGTGATACTGTGGCTGATTTGCGAAGTGGAAAAAGCCACTATCACATAAGTCAGGCTGACGAAAGCGATACTTGGCTTTGTGTCACAGGCTATGCCTTGACTCAGGAATACATATTCATGGTTGGTGACCAAAAGTGAGGGCATAATGCAGTCTAGACTACCTGGAATAGGTAGTCTACACTACGGCTTGCCCGTTTATACACAGCCGCCCTACCAAAGTCGCACTTCCACCACTCTCTATTTACAAATACTGTAAATTTTCTCTCTTCACGCAATACGTCAAAAGCTGACTTCATTTCTCTGCTTTTACTCCCCGCTTATTGGTTTCAGGCCATGTACTAGCAATCCGTCTTTCGTGGTAGAATGAATATACCAACTGGCAGAATTCTTCGTAAGAAATCTTCTCATCATCTATCACCGTGTTATTTGTCCCCTTCTCATTTGGACTGTCAACATTGTCGATTGGAATAACGGCGTCAGTGTCATCGGCGGTGGTGTTGCCGTTGTCATCGACGGCGCTGGCGGACTTCTCCTCTTGACGACTGCTGTGGCCGGCGATAGTTGGAGGGGGGATGTTCAGCTTTATAGGCTGCTCATCGGTGACAAGTGCTCGGTGCGTCTTCTTCGATTCGCTCGGGCTCGGAGGTATCAGCTTGGCATTTACTTCCACCATTTCGTGATGAGAACGGTCATCACTGATCGCCCTGGAGAACATATCTGTGTCAGCATGGACAACGTAGAGGAGTCGATTCCCGGCTGAGAAATACATACTTGTCAGACATTCTTCTAGGTGAGCAAAACGAATACGGACAGTGATGTGTAGGTGGGTGGAATAGAGACGTTGAAGCTGATATGAGATAGTAAATATGATAATGGCGAAGAGATTGAATCTGTGACTGATCTTTCCGACGTACCAGGGTCAATAAGTTTTCGTTTTCGGCAATATATGATACATCATAAGCAATGCCGCACAGATGTTCCAACTCAAGACACGCAATAGCAATCCGATAACAAACAGCAATGACCTTGAAGGATGGATTGCGAAGAATATCAAGGATATCCTGGGTCTACTAATGACTCAAACCCATCATCACGCGCCAAGGTAAAAGCGACAATGGGTCAAATCCAGCGTTCCTTCTATCCTCCTTGATCCAATCTAGCGTAATCTGCCCCAGATGACACTTCTTCTCTCCTGCCTGCTTTGCTTTCTCGGGGTATCCCTCTGCTGCCTCATCGTCCCTGTTTGCCAGGGTCATTGCCTTGTCAAACCGAACCAGGCACTCTTCACGGTGATAGGCAAGCGCTCGGATGAAGAAGTGATTCAGAGCGATCTGTTTCAAGTAGAGACGGAGGTAGCGCTGGCGATGTAGACCGGCCATAACCCAACAGTCTCATCGTGGCCTCATTCGGGGGATGGAAGGTGGTTGTTCTGCGCCGGATGATGCTCAGCGAATGTAGTCTGCTTCTGACCAACCTGTCCGTGTCTGTACGGAGTATTCGGCGGCGGACTGAATAGAGGTTGCGAAAGAAGAGTGGGATACAGATGAGGAGGCGGTGGAGATAGAGGGGGCGGAGGTAGAGGTAGGAGCAGAGGTAGAGGGGGAGAATGAGGATAAGCAGGAGGAGGAGGTGGTAGTGGTGGTTGTGGTAGAGGGGGAGAATGACCATCGCCATCAGGTCCATCATGATCCCAACGTCGAATTTATGGCCTTGCACCATGTCCAACAGGCGGAGGTTTATCTGCCCTCATACTATGAGGGTCACTCCTCAGCTCCACTGGGCTTTCACCTTCAGGTACACAGACCTGCTCATCCCAGTCTGGCCTTAACCAATTAATTATATACGCTGGTCACCTCCAGACCGTCATACATTTCATATTATGATTTCTATACGTATCTGCCTTCGCCAGAACATCCATTCTTGGGAGCTTGTTCTTTACGAGGTTATTCAGGTGCGTACATCTTCGGGCAAGGACGACATTTGCCATCGTGCGGCGTGAGCCCAGAGTACCTTTGTGTTCTCTGGTAACGATGGCACCTTTCCGCACGCGCTCCAGGAACGTACCAAATTAGCCATGAGGTTTATGGGGCCAGATAACGAGGCTCATCGAGTCAGTGCTGAGTTGCAAAGTGGGCAGATACAGTATCGACGGCAGTAGTCCCGCAATGCCTTTTGCCTTGAGTCTGCCGTTGAGGAAGATGGACAGGAGCTGATTTTATGTGTTGGACTTTTGAGGGGCCTATGAACACTAGATTAAATTATTTCTTCGGCGTTTATCGGGGAGACTTTTGTAATTGTGAGGTACTTAAACCCCGCGATGGAAGACCGTTGCCTGTCGTGTCATACTCTGTGTAACCAGCTTTCGGGTCACCAAGACACGTTATATCGGCCTTCTTCTCCCCAATCTATCTTCAAACTTCCCTTCCCTCCAAGGCATCCCAAGATGTACGCGGACTGTTCTTTCAACGTTCTAGAACTAAGTCTAGTCCCAGCTTCTCTTGCAAGTTTAATAATCCAGTCCATCGCCAGTGTCCTCCTCAAAAACTATCACCAAAGATATCATACCGGCAAAAGATTCCGACTGCTACTCTGTAACAATCTCAAAGCCAAATTGCTTGTTGCGCTATGTCCGCGAAGCTATGTTGTCAAGGACCCTTCACCGAAGAACTTTAATTCTGACTCCGGATTCGACGACATCTTTACTGACATGGGCCTTACGGAGAAATACAAGCATGGATTTGAGAGTGCACTGCACGGTATCTCTTTCTTGTATGGATAAGGAAGGGTGAGAGGATCTAATATAGCCAAGCTGGCCTTTAAAGCAACATGGCTGCTTCGCAAGGTTCACAGCTGGGAGCCGTTCATCCCAATCACGATCAACGGGACTCGGCGATACATGTGGGATACCAATGTCGTCATGACGAATTTGACATGTTTTGAAAATGCGAGGGACTGGATGCAGGGGAATCGAATGAGGGACAAGGAAGAGAAGCGCCGTGAGAAGAAAAAGCGCGCAGGACAAGCTGATAGCCATGCTACACAAACGACGCAGGAGATGCCGATAGGAGAGAAACTGGCTCTCTTGGATCTCAGTCAGCTGGTCCTCCCTTCCGAGATCTTAGTCAATTCGCAAAGGTCGTCCACGCTGTCGAGTGTCTAAATAACGCTCATCAAGACCATCATCAGCTCATTACGGAGAAGCTCTGGACGCAGATGCAAGGCGTCACCGTCGAGGTATGCGAGACCGCCAGCAGGATCCAGAAGCTGGAGGAGGAGCCAACCGTCAATGAGCACCCCTCATACCCCGGTATCACGAAACGAGCCTCGTATCAGATAACTATTACCAAAGTAGTCGCTGGAAGCGTATCATGCTAAGGGCCCGCCAAACAAATAGTGTGAAAAGATTACGAGGCCACCGCTTCGTTGTTGTCTAATGCAAGGCAAGTTTTCGCCAGACCTGGACAGTGAGACTTACCTCCAGGATAAGTCGATTGAGGTCTTTGACAAGGACTACAAGGTTATAGCCAAGATGGGATTAGATAGCCTAAGGGAGTTTTCAATATATCTATGGCTTAAGCGGGTGGGTACAGGGTTGAAAGGTGTGCCTGGATAACTACTTGGTCTAACTTGATGAGGTAATTCCTCAAATGAAGCTAATCTTCCCGATTGTGCTATTCAAAATTCGGTGGTACGTCGGGAAGTCCGAAGAGAATAGAAACTTGGGCCCATTATCCGCAAGATCGTAGCAATACGCGCAAAAGTACCTCTAGGAGCCCGCGTAGGTATAATCTCGGGGCTATAGCTATAAGGCAGTATTAGGCAGTTGGCTAGGTTGTATAGGCTTATGTGTGACGCTGTCGTAAGTGCCGTAATAATTAGTGTTGCCTCTAGCTAAATAGTATATATACGTTGGTCACGTACCATACAAGAACTTAAAGTCAGGTTGAGACTTTCGATCGCCCACTAAACAAACAATCCAGACAGATAGAAATTCAAACTTCAATTCAGCAATTTCAGTCCACCCAAATTCATAGTTTTCATCTCACTCTGAAGGTACTCAACCGCTCGACGCAACGTTTCTTTGCCTCCATAGCAAGCACCACTCTCAATATGCTGTGCTAAACCGCTGACGGTTGAGAAGGATTTTGGGAGTCTTCTTGTACCACTGTCCTTCATCAGGGCCAATGGACAATGGAATGATATATCACCTGGTATACTCCGGACCATGGTTAGGGGCATCTTGGAATGAACGCTTGACGATAAGTGTTGTTGGAGGGCCTTGGGGTCGTATGTACGGGTACGTCTGGGTGGGCAAAGGGGACATTGTGTAAGCCCACGTACAACTTCCAGTCGTCGGTTGACTGCCGCAACGAGGTCCGAGGTATCCGGAGAATCTGAGACTGGACTTCGCAGTGGTGATGGATAAGATTCAAGGAATTCCGTAGACGTGGGAGTCAGCAGTGGGCTGCTTATTGGCGATGTCGAACTTGCAGACACGCGGTTCTCCAAAAGTTGCATCCTTGAGCTTTGGGTTGTGATAATTCCTTCTACGTCGTTCTTTGCAATGACTGCGTTTAACTGCGCCTTTGCTATTTTTGATGGACACGATCCGCTTTCCAAGTGATGCAGCTGCGCCGACGGGCAATCAAATGTTTTCTTGCATTTATTACTTGCTAGACATTTGATGTGGCATATTGGCTGGTGTCGGACCGAGCTTTTGTGCTGTTTCAGTGCAGCCTTGCTGTGAAAGGCCTTTCCGCACATGTCGCATCCTGTACGCTTTTGGGATGTTTTGCGTGGATGTGCCGGGCTGTTTTCAAGATGCTGTAAGAGACTTTCCTCTGTCTTAAAATTGCGGTTGCAGTCGCAACAGCGAAACTGATTTGGAAGGGGCAGCATTTTCAAGAAATAGTTCAATAGTGCAGGTCTCTCAAGACAACATGAGCAGAACAGCAATAACAAGAATGAGAGATCGATAGGGCATACTTGTACTCCGGAGTTGGAAGGAGGGGAAGATATAGTCGTGACGCGAGTATGACGCGATGAAAAGGATACGATATTTTAGGTTTATCTTTTTACTTTGCACATTCTGTGTAGTAAGACTAACTTCTACAGTAACGGCGGCAAGTCATGTACGTACTGAGACTAAGTTGGCTTGGGCACCCAATCTCGATCGAGAGAGGACTAGTAAAAGCTAGCTAGGTATTAGTGAAGTTTATACACTCATTTGTTCCGCACGCCATTGGCTATGTGAGTCAATTGTTCAGTTGAACGTGCCTTAGTGGCCAGTAGTCAAAACCCAGAAGAAGAGAATAACTTAGCAAGTATTCTGTAAAGCATTTACACCAACTGACGAGGGTACCTAAAATAGGTTGCTCAAAGGTCATCTAAGTCTAACCCCTCTATCGATTTTTCCAGCTCTTTCTCTCCCAAGCAGAGACTTTTCTCCAGTTTACAAGAGTCCACGATTTGCTTTTTGCTGTACCAAGACGGAGTCTTGATACCACGGATGAAGCCAGCCACTGAATTAACACTAAATCCCAGAAACGGTTGTTCTGGTTTCGTCATCGGCAGAGTCTGGTCCCGCATTTGTTTCATCAGGTATCCAAGAAGTCTGCATGAACATTCCAGGGAACAACCAACTCGTCCCACGAAAAGGTCCTCTTGTAAGTTATATAGTTGAGTGAACATTCGATCGAGTAGTCCGATGCGCTGTTGATCAATCTTATCTACTCAGGATTAGCCACTTTGTCTATGTGGTATATTAAGCAAGAGTACATACCGAGGATCTGACATGGTATTGGTAGATGTGTCTCAATATGGCCAGATGTTGTGAGTATTGCGGAAACTGTAAGGTTCTTGAAAACCACTTCGTTTCGAAATGTAAAGGCAACAAATAACATCAATAACTGAGATTCACCAAACAGATCTACTGAACTTTTGTCAAAGCAAATCCAAGCATATTCCCACCAATCGCTGATATCCGCTTGCCACTGTTCAAAGAAGATTTCAACAACTTCAAGGCAGTCATAGTAATCAACAAGGAACCCAATTTGTACTATAGTGTCGAGATCTAGGTCTCTAGGTACTTGGCGGTGGTGGCCATGTATAATATCAAGTAAGACCAGAAGAGCTTGTGTATTCCAATCCGAGGTTCTGATTTCAAATAGCCCGTTTTCGTTGGCTTGCGATTCCTGGAAGTTGCCTTGTATCATCCTGCGGAAGACTGGTGACGCGTTGCAAAGATGCTTGGTGGATACCCGAAATTGAAGCTCATTAGGACTGCCATCCTCCCGATATGGTTGTAAAGACTTAATCTTTTTGAGGTCTGTTAATGTTTTGCTCTTCTTTTTCCCTTTGGCTGTGGTCGAGGCATTCGGTTTCGGCTCGGCTTTGTCTTTAGTGTCCCGCAAATCGACTTCCTTTGCTGCATGGACTTGTTGCAAATTGGGAGTCTGCAAGATGAGCAGCGCATCGGCGTCTGGATCTAACTCGAGGAGCGATTTCTTCATTGTGGAAGCTTGGAAGACAGTTCCAGGTTTCAAAGGAGAGTTTCCCCGCTTCAAACAATGATATCATTTGGAGGGGTAGGCTCGGTTTTGACAAGGGGCTGTCCTGGCTTTTGATTGGCTTCACCAATGTTGCTGGAAAAGCTACGTCAAGGGCCTGGGTATCAGTAATCGCAGACACACTGCTCTCACTTTTCGGGCCGTAAATCTATATTTTAGCTTATTGCCTTGTTGGCTTTAATGCGGCGATACGGTGGGGTCCCTATACTGTATTGCTTGAGTCGTGATCGGCAATCAGTTCGATTTATTGGCCAAGATGAAGCGGGCCAGTCAGCCGAAGCAATCAACTCTCTAGTCAATGACGCCTCCGGTCTACGAACGAGAAGACATTAGGCCAATAGGGCACATGCTTCTCCAGTCAAGCCCCGTGACACGTCTTGCTATCAGACGTGGCTCAGATTGTACGTTATGGTTTGCTGGACGTAGTCTAAACTATAGTTTGTTAGATCAAACTGCTTGTGTATATTTGAAGCTGGCACCCGTAGGTATGTCATGCTACAACTTCATCGCACACATTCAACTCTCGTTTTGTATTAGCCTAATGAATTGTTAGCCGAGAAAACAATCGTCGCATCAGTCTGTTCTGCAATAAGATATAACCTGCATCGCATCAAGGTCCACGATATCTTGCCCTTCCAACCGATGTAGCAAAGCAATTTAAAAAACCGCAAACGCCACCATCGACCTCTCAACCAGAATCATCTATGAGACCTGTTGGGGAATCTGTGAAGTCACTCACAGCTGAGTTATTCCCTTGTTCGCTCTCTGTGAATGATATGTAACAGGTTAATTGAGCGAAACAACCCTTGTTTCTCGTTTTAAAAATGCTCTAGAATCGTGATCAGGATTACCACGGATGCGGCTGTTACTTGGAATTCACCAAGTAGCCTCTAAGCCTTGTGGTAACCTCCTTTCTTTTATGAGTCTATTCGCCACCTATGTCGTTTGATGCAGGAAAAAGGGTCATCTCCTTTTGGAAAATCTGCAACGGAAAACAACCCTAGCCTGCTTTGTCGTATTGTCAACGTGACTACGCGCTCGTTGCATTCACTTCCTGTCTAGATAGCTTGTCTCTTCACTAGTATTACTGCTTTGAGTGCCTTGAATTAACTTCACTTGGATTGCTGTATTTCTTTCAAGCTGTCAAAAGTCACGATAACTTTCCGCCCAGTGATTTTGTTCCTGGACGGGGACCTGCATATTGAACTGACGTGGCGAGACTTCACCGCTCATAGCTCCCCAACATTTGTAGTGTGTAAACTCCTCTTATCGCGGGCCTCTTTTCTTCTCTTATCTTTCGCAACTCTTCTCTAACAGCACAATAACCACTAACCCACAACCACGTTCATCTCAACTCATCTTCTACCACGATACGGTGTATCCACTTGTAATCATGCCCACACTCGCTTCCTTGTGTAAGATGCTCCAATACATTCAGCGGAGATTACTAATTCTTCTTAGTTTCTTGGCTTCAGCCTGAACCAGTTTTTGAGCTTGAGCCAGGAACTCCTCCCGTCAACCCTTGCCTCTTGGAGTTTGGTGCCATATTTACCGGCGATAGCAACATCCTCACTGACATGCTTGTTCTGGTCCCTGCCCTCTTCATCGTTTGCGTCGGACTCTGGACCCGCCTCGACAACCTCTGAAATCCATGTTGCATGGCCTTTGGTCTTCTTCGCCTTTGTCGCTAGTCTAGCACGCCCATGGGCCTTCACAGACCAGGGTTTCAATTTGCGACTTTGGGTTACGGTTTACTGACTTACTTTCGGCATCGTTCCTTATCTGTTGCAGCTTTCTGTTGCTTAGTTTGCCTCCTGGGTTATCCGTATTGCGACGAGCATAGCATGGATCTTGGTCGTTGAGACCTTTTTCACTATTGATTCGGATAGATGGGGCGACAACCTTTTTGAGCGACAGGATTCAACTCGGTACCTCATACTCGCTGAGGTTCTTGGATATGCTATGAAATGGGCTGTGTCGTCACTTTACTCTCTTTGGAAATTTGTGGTGTTTCTTGAAGAGCTCCGGGAAATTATGCCCCAACAGGAGTGATAGTTTGCATGAGTTGGGTTGATGAACCGATCTATGCGCCGAAAGTCTCTGACGAGAAGGCGGCGGCCAGGATGGCTGAGATAAGGAAATATTGATCAATTGTTTCTTGATCCCTAGTATCACGGGAATGGTTATTCAATTTATGTTATGGAATAGGAATGCGAACTTTTATTCGCCTGCCAATGACAGCATGGTGTGTCGTGGTTTTGAGGCACATACTGCCAAGGATTGAACTTTACATTACCTCAGGTTAGTTTATACTAGGTTAGTGTAGTCTTAACTACGAATTAAGACTTCATAGACACTCAAGCCACAAACACGGGCCCCAATCTTACATCTTGTAATCAATATCAAAAGCAGCATTTCTTTAAAGAAATACCGTACCGCGTGAACCCGACATTTGACGAGTTTGGCTTTATCATCGTGCCCCAGTGTTCCACCCACGCGATTCAATTGTAGCCTAGTACAAGCCGCAAATGCTCAGTTTAAAATTACTTATATGGAGGCTATACTACAGCGTTAAGATTCAAACTCTGGCGAATCTCAGCGGTATGTGGAATGATATGCAAAGAAGTCATAGACTACACTTGGCTATAATATCCAGCATTTAACTATGCTAATCAAGTACCGGCTGCTGCTATTGATTACTACTGAGTTAGTATATCGCGGATCGGAAACATGAAGTTGGTGCCACCCTAACACCGTCCAAGTCCATCTTCAACATTATGAGCGGAAGTCGCAGCAACGATATTGCTTTGAAGGCATCTTCTTTGCATTCAATTGACCCTACATGCATAAATATTTTACGGAAAATTCTCCATTATCACATGGGAACAAAGGCCCCTGTAACAAGCATTGCGTGTCTAAGGTGCTATCTCTTGAACCCTTTGAAATGCCTCCATCATTCACCTCATGTTTCCTCACCCTTCGAAAGCTCCACAGATATGCATCAAAACCTGAAAGGAATTTTACTTCACCGCGGTTTTGGGCCGCAGCGATATAAATGTAGACTTTGTAAGTCTCAAAGGAATTTAAATTCACCGCATTGTCAGCCTTTATCCTGCAGTGATGTAAATGTACACTTGCAGGAAGCAGAGCTAATGCAGCAAGTTCATCAAAACCACTTTATGGTCAGATGGATTTAAAAGCCCTCATCGCGCCAGTATTTCCAACTCTGATCTTTTCCCCTCTATCTCGACTTTCGATCCCTTTCTACACCATATTGAAGTTGCTACTTTCCACTGCGTCTGAAACTCCTCATCCGACATTATGTCTGATCTCCTAAACGACCCCGTATTCTTGAACATGAATCCAGATGAGTATCGCAGATTCGGTAGATACCCCTTTCAATGCCGTTCCATAACTTTACTAACGATCTGGATTTAGTCTCGATGGTGGCTGACTCCGCAATCTCGCCGCTGTCTGATGAATCCCCTCAGGTTTCCACCTTCAATAGCTTGGATGGTCAGAAGCCTACTGCGGCCAACACTCTCTCGGACCATGATGGATCCGATGGCTCCTCCAAGCGTCGGTTGTCATCTCTTAACTCCGAATAACACTTGATATCTTCCTTCATGAAACGTCGACGATCCTCCATTGTTAACGGGTTACCACTATCCAGCACCCCTGGCTACCAGCCAAGTTATGATGCCACTTTTGACGGCAAAGATCCACGAGATCCTTCGTCTATCCAAAAAGAAGGCAATTTTGCACCATCTCCCTCTTCAGGTATAGTCCTCAACGACTCGGTTATTCGAGAAGTTCTTGGGACTCGAAAGATACACCGAACCGGCGAGTCTGAGTATCTCGTCCATTGGGCAGGATATCCGAGAGGCCTACTCTCGTGGGTCTCGCAGGATATCATTCAACCTATCGCTGAGCACCAGATCATGTTCTTTGGGTATGAGCGTCGTTTTTCATGTTACAAAGGACCACGCGGTGAAATATTTACACGACAAGACGCGCCTCAGTGTGAGGAGGGTGGGGAGGAGACTTGTGTCGGCTGTGCGCAATGCGGTCGAGGATGTAATTAAGGTGTTGGCGTAGTGCCACGACGTATATTATTTGATGATTCTTGGGGTTGTTCATGGAGATAGATTTGTCATTTGGCTGGGTAATGATCAATTAATGGCATCTTATTTCTTTCGGACCGTAATCACTTCCTTTCGTAACAGTCACAATTCACATGAGCCTATCAATATGCATAGGCCACAAGCCCAGTTGGCTACGCTAGTGATCCGTGCACGACGTTTACAGGGTTTTCAAAGCTTTAGGATCTATCGCAGAGTATGGTGGTCAGGCTTCGTGGTCCCCAGGCTGTACAAAGGTCATTTACGAGGTGTCAGGATGGGATGTCCGCCCCGGGGCTAAACAACCTTTCAGGTGGGATGACGAGTAGAGTTATCGTTGCAAGGATGTCATTCCTCAATACAACGATGCTACGACACTTATTGCCATCACATAAAAGCAAATGGGAAACTTGTCTGTGTTTGTCTTCTCGGCCAAGTATAAGAATCTCAAAGACGTCTCCAACATTTACGATAACAACTCACAAACATCAAGAGTGGTCTTTGAGGTGTCTCTCAACCAACGTGGTCTCCATATGGAAAGCGCATTGTATTTACAAGACAAGTTAACTGGATACCAGAATATGGAAGTCATTGGTACGGCCCATCCGGTCTGATGGTAGCGGCCTTCGACATTGTACAAACTGTAGACTCATTTAATAGTCTATTCAAGTTTCCTAACCAAATTGTCGACATTGAGTGTTTAAAGTGCCAGTAGAAGCATGGAGTATAGTTATTATAGCTATAGACTATGAAGTAACGAGCCTGAAATATATAAGAGCCTTTTGTATCGCCTTTACTTCTTATAGAAATAAGCCAGAAACCAAAACGCCCATGATAAGAAGTACATAAGGGGCGGCATGTGTCGGTCCTGATGCGGCAACAACTATCGGAGCGGTGGGAGTTGCATATGGAGGCGCATGCGTATTGGCATGTTGTGGAACATTTAGGGAATTGCTGTGATAGGTATGGCAAGATGTAGTTGCGTCGGGGCCGGAGTATGTGATGACAAAAGAACTGGAATGACCATCGACTGGATCGCTTGTGACTGTTCCAAGGGTAGTAGTAGCAGAATATGTCGGCGCTTGCGCTGTGGTCTTGTCCCTCGAGCTACTCTGTTGTGTGCTGGTAGTTGTATGAGGTTTGGCGAGAATCTTGAAGGGATTTGAGTACTGGAATATGCTAGGGTCGGACTGTAGTTTCATTTGAAGGCCGTAAACATTATCAGCTCCTAGAGAGGGATCGACTTTCCAATCATAACGGTCCACGTCGATGTCAATTCCAGCTACGTGTAAGTCATTATTAGTGTCTGAGTAATAATAACAGTTCATAGTCAAGGGACATGAAGGTAAGGAAACACTAACAAGCAATGTTCATTATAGGGACCTGCGTGCCCTGAGAAGCTCCTCCAATCAGAAAGATGTCAACCTTCTGACCAGAATATTTGCCTGGTACATTCCAACCGACGTTCAGAATGTCACCAGCGTTGATTTCTTGCCAAGCTGTTGGGCTGGAGATCACAGCAAAGTCGGGAGTTTGAGCAATAACAACAGCGATAAAGGAATAAATACATAAAAATGGAACAAAAGAGGAAATCATTTTAGTAGATTTAGGAATTTAGAATGTAATAAAAGAGTGTGTGCTACTGTAGAGTAGTGGTGAAGTAATGGTTGTGACTGAAATGTTAGGATGTGTTGGATGCAAAGAGCTTGATAGTATATTTGATAATTATCTGGAGTGACTAAAAAGATTTGGATTTCCGCAAACACCAATCATCCATTATGCGGTATTTAATTCAGCCTACTGAGGCAATTACGTGTCAAGACGCTCGGTGTCAAGACGCTCGGTATCAAGACGCTCGGTATCAAGACGCTCGGTGTCAAGACGCTCGGTGTCAAGACGCTCGGTGTCAAGACGCTCGGGGCATAGAGTGGTAGTGTTGCAAAGACAGATTTACAGCTGGCCCCTGATAAGCCTCAGCCATTGACAAGCTCAAGATAAAACACTTGAAATTGGAGAATAGCCTTAAACTCTGTAATTAGTTAGTTATTTAGATACCAGTGAGCATTTAGACCACCTGCATTAACGTGCTTCATACTACATCACCTGTACGGTTCAGGTGAGCGTAATTTCAGTACAGCCACACTGGTTGCTAATTATCTTGATTAAAGTTTTTATTGAAACATCGGTGGCGTGATTAGGCAAACAACCTCGTATTCCGCCAGAGAGGATGCCTTGCATGATGCTTGAAACCATTACAGGAAGGTGGAAGATATCAGGAGGCATAAATTGATCAATGAGGTCAAAGAAGCTCAAACCTGAAGCGCTTGAGCCAGCTTTAAGTATAATGATAAGAAAGAGCGTTGGGCAGCAATACAGTTACCAACTACAGGACGATGTAGATGGCAATAGCCCACGTAACGCTCTGCCGATCCTGTCGAGATGTTGGTGATATAAGCTCCCCGCCATTATTCTCTACTACAGACAGGGCATCCAACATCAAGACGCTGCAGTACTTAATTATGTAATATTGCCTAGCTACTCCTTGCTACATCCTACAGAAGGTTTGCAGAGAATACTTCAGCATTCCTCAATAGCTCAAAGAGGGACATGAAGGGTCTTCCCAAAGTAAAGATATATATATAGAAAGGTTTCACCAAGCTTGTTATTCTAAGGGCCTTCAGTAACTCCGATTGTAAGCACCTACTGATATAATATTAGTATAACGTCTCTGAGTAATTTACTCCACTGATAAGCAGTTTTAAAATGTCTGTATAGATCTAGCAAGTTAGGTCTATATTCGGTGCATATAGCTGGTTAATCCATTTTTTAGTACACAAATTGCTACACTACTGATGATCTACTGAGAATTAACATGAAAGCGCAAGAGATAATGTATCCACTCCTGTTTTTACTTCGCAGCTCCTTTCAGTATCTTCCCAAGTCATGCGAGAAAGTATCTAGAAAGTGTTGACAAAGTCCCAGCTGGACACGGGAGCATCCTGGCCGTCGATCGTGGCTCTAGGGCGGTCGTAGAAGTATCGGACGGAAGTCTCGCCAGCATCGCTGATGATGCGGACTACAAAGTGAACGATAAGCTCCTTTCCGGCATAAATACCCCTGACGATGAAGGGGACCTTGAGGTCGAGCTCGGTACTGCTTTTGGTGATGAAAGTAGCGCCCTCGACGCCAATCTTGGGGTTGGAAACGCCGCCACCAGTGAGGCCGCTGTACCAGACAGTGGACCTGCCAGTGTAGTCCTCCTCAACCCAAAAGTTGAAGGCCCAGGAGGCGGCAGATATCATATTGCCGGCGACAACCTTGAAAGCCTTGCGGACATGGGGGGAAGTGAAGACACGCTTCTCGAGCGAGGCGACGTCCTTATCGACGCTACGGACGGCGACGGCGTTGGTAATATGAATGCCGATGGGGGTGCTGACGCCCTCGCTCAAGTATTGGACATCTGTAAGTGGGACGTAAGGTTAGCTCCGCTTAGTGAACGAATCTCTACTCTTCTAAAAAGATGCTACATTTGGAGACTATGTTGTGGGACTCATCTTTCTCACCTCTAGACTCGACGACGACGGCAGTATTGTCGATTGGGCTAGCAAATACGGCCGAGGTGAAAGTGCTAGCTACCAAAAGACCAGCGTACAAGAGTTTCATAATGGGAGCCATTTTAAAGACTGAGAAGATGACAATGGGTGATTGTGAAAATAGATAGGCTGATGATATTGAGAGTTGAAAGTGTGGTTGATGATAACCAGACGGTTTTTCGAAGGCATTGGGCATCCTCTTATACAAGTTGATGCAATGCGCTAGATCACGAGATTCCATACAGTTAAAGCTACTTGAGACTTTCCAGTGACTGGACCATGCCACCTCGAAGGTGTGCTTTTTGTCGTCTGTTTCCAATGGACACTCTACGGCTAGTCCATGCCATATGTTTCTAGGGAATAAGGTTGTCGGTAGTTAAAAGAGGCTTTGGCCCCCAGCGCACAAAGGTATATGTTTCTAGAACGAACATGTGTCTATTGTTCTTAGCACCTTACTATTTTTAAGTATATGGGATACCTGGAATGTAGTGTAGATATATATATAGCTTGTTTTATATAAAGCTTTAACCCGTTTTAATAAATTGTTTTAGCTTATAATTAATAAGTAATTATTAGTAAACTAAAGGTACTAAATTATTACTTAATTTATAAAAGCTTTTACTATAATAAAGTTATTAGTAATTAAAAAAGGCTTTAGCCTTTAGTATATAAAAGTAAAAAATACTAATAAATATATATAAATAAGATACTTTTTAACTTTATTATTACTTAAAATTTTAATTTTAATTAAAATATTAATATTTTAATAATTACCTTTAAATATATTAAAAAGTTAAATATCTCTATAGCTAATACATAAGGTATAGCTAATAAGTCTTATAATAAGAATAATATAATATAATGCTTATTTTTTAGTATATTATAATATATAGTATTATATATTATACTAAAAAATATATTAACCTTAATATTAAGTCTTAAGGTTTTATAGTTATTACCTTAAATTTTATAATTTAATTAAATAAGTAGCCTTAATTTATAAATATAAAAGAAATATTTTCTCTATGATACCGAATCACATATACGTAGGTACGTAATAGTATACAGAAGGGGATGCGGGATCAATTCTATGGTGGGTCTTAGTGTTTTGGGATAAACACCAAGACCCGGAACAACTATGACCCGCTATTTGGGATAATACAATTATCACGCATCACTCTAGCTTTAGTAAGCTATATACCCTTTTTATTATTACTTTAAATAGGTAATTAATATTAAGGCTTTAATACTAAAGGCCTAATTCTAAATAACCTAAAAACCCCTAAAACTATTATAAAATGCCTTACTATATAATTAATATTAATAATAATTAATTTAGCTATAATTCCCTAAATATAATAGCTATTTATTATATAAATAATCTATTAATTAATATTAATAGTCTTTATTTTAATAATATTTTAAATTTATATACTTTCCTTTATAATTAAAAAATTATAAATAAAAACCTTTTATATATTAATAAATTACTACTAAAATAGTAAGTTAATTTAGTAATCTTTAATTATAAAGTAAAGCTCCTTAATATATAAAATAGATCTATTTTTAAATATATTATAAGCTAGATATATGCCTTAAAAGACTTTATTAATTAGCTAAAATAAAGTTAAAATTTATTAATAAAGTAATAAATCTTTATAACTTAAATTATATTAAGTAGTAATAATAGTATATATTAAATATAATTTATAAAGTTAAAATATATAGTTATAATAGTTAAATTAATAGTATAAATATTATATTATAAGAATTAAGGGTAATTATAATATAAAAAAGAAAAAGTAAAAAAAAAAAAAAGTAAAAAAGGTAAATTAAAAAATAAAAGTTTTAGTATTAAAGGAAAAACTGTAAATATTAGTAAACTAAAGCTAGCTATATAGATTAATAATAAATTAAATTAGGCCTTAAGGTAATATAGTGTAAAGAATATAGATTAAGGAAAAATATAGATAATAAATACTTAGGTCTTTAAATATATATAAATAAGTATTATTACTTTTTTATAAAAGTAATTAAACTTAAAGTATATAAAATATATATAAAGTAAAATACTTAATAAAAATAAGTTTATTAACTTAAAGTAATAATTTAAAAATAACTTTTATTATTACCTTTATAAAAACTATATCTTTATACAGCAGGTATCTTGTTGGTAGCTAGGATTAATGTTAGTAACTGTAATAAACAGTCAGGTTAGGGAACGTACTTTAGAAGTATAATGGATGCACTAGCTGCGGTATTGTCCTAGTCTTTTGGGTAGGATAAAGGAAGGGACCTAATATAGCTATCAAGGGACCTATAGGTAGTATTTATATTGCTTAATTAAGGCAGTAATTACGCTACTAAGGCAAATAAACCTTTACTAATATTAAGTTTTAAGATACTAGCTTACTATAGGGGCCTTACTATTTAAGCCTTTAAATAAAAGTTAAAAGCTTAATATCCTTATAAGGCTAATAAAAAAAAGGCTAGCTAAATAGTAGGGCTTTAAAGCTAATCTATTTATAGTAAGGTTTAAGCTATAAATAAAGCTATTAATTTAATAATATTAACTTAATAAAACTTTACCTCTTAAGGGATAATAAATATATAAATTATATTAAACTTTAAAGATGCTTAAATATACCTTTTAAGAATAACTTATAAACTTAAAAGAAAATAACTATTAATTTAAATACTTTCATAAGGTTTAGCCTTTACTAATATAGTACTTTAGTAGTTTATAGCTATTTACTATTAATATTTATTAAATAATAAATTTTAAGTTATTAAAATAAAAATTAGTTTTTAAAATAAATACTATAAATAATTTTTTATATTTAGAATTATATAAAGCTTAAAGTAAAAAGGTTTATAATAGTTTAAATAAAAAAATATAAATAAAGCTAAGAAAAAAAGTAATATTAATTAAAAAACTATATAAAAAAGGTTTATTATTAAATTATAAATATTCTATAGATTTAAATACTACTTTATAATAATTAATTATAATAAATAGGGTTTTTTATAAATTTCTAAAAATTATAAATAAGGTAAAACTTAATATAAATTACTATAAATAGATTAATAGCCTTTATTATACTCTTATTAATCCTATTATTCCTTTATTCTAGCCTGTTTAATTCTGTTTTACACTATAATAAGGGTACTAGAGGTTAGTAAGAGGCCCTCGGGGGGGCAAGAAAATAACAGACCTTAATGTAAGGTGTTAAAATAAACTCAGTAAAAGCTATCCTTAGCTTAGGCTAGATTATATTAATCTTTTTGTCACTTAGGATCAAGGTCCTGAGTTTTCTTTCCTCCCCTTCAAGGAGTAGTTAAACTTCTCTTGTCTACAGATAACGCATTGGTCATGATCCGGTGTGGCGTTGTAGTTAGTGGCATCCCTCCTGAGACTAGAGATTACAGCCTTGAGCCTGACTGGCCTCGTATATGCACGTCGACAGAAGCAGTTAGCTAAGCTTCAGCTCGGCATAGACCCCCTGAACCTTGTTAATCACTAAATGCACTTGAACCTGTTGAGAGGGCTAGGGGGGAAATAAAAAACGACCCCTCGTTGGGTGGAACACCAGCGAATTTTGGTGTAGTTGGGGTCGTTTAATTTTTCTCCCGAGCGAGAGATATGTGTTTATTGACGGTAGCTAACTACCATATCGGGCCGAGTGGGCGGGCTGATTAACGGTAGCTAACTACGATCTCGGGCCGACTGGGCGGGCTGATATACAAGGTAGGTAACCTTAGGTACCTTTAACACAACGTAACTTGCAGAGAGTTACATTATCGTTTCACCATTTTATCAGCACGCCAGCGCTAAAAATCATATCTTTACCAATGCGAGAAACACAAAGCAGGAATCTTACTACCGTCCGCCACCTACAGGGGGGTTTTGCAACTTGACTAATGCAGGTTTCGCAACAGCTGTCCTACTAATGTATAAGCAAGTGTGCGCAAGATTTACATCTCTTATGCTATAAATTAGACTGGTAATAGTATTTTATTGAAAGGGTGCTTAATAAGTTATATTTAATTTAGGCCCCGTTTTATAATATATATTTACTTCTTAGTAAAATAGAGTAACTTACTAACTATATACTTTGTAATCTTTAAGTAAATAAGGGGTAGAGTATTAAAAGTCCTTGTTTAATAAAAATAGGTTTATTTCATGATACTTATCTTAGATTTCTAATGTCTCACTCTATCCATTATTTCCAAAAGGGCAGGTTAACATGTCCAAAGCACGGTTCTATAGAAGACACTGACCTTATGATGGCTAAAACCCCTGCTAATACAGTTGTATTTAGATAGGGGTATTACAATTTAAGTTAGCATTTTTAATGCTAGAAGGTTGGGCAAATACGTTTTAAGCAAACCTGCAGCTTGTTTTTTAAGTACCAAGACAGTGATAAATCGTCCTTGCGGAAACAACACCTTTTCATATTTCTAATATTTCGCTAGCCAACGCGCGTCCTAACTAACAATTTCTAAACTTCTTTATATTAAGCAATTATTATATTTCTTTGCTAAGACAAATGACGGGCTATACCCTCGGCGCCTTCGATGTTAGCAATAAATACGATATAGGCTCAACTCTAGGCAAAGGCGCATACGGCACTGTTCGGTATGTCCCGAAAATATCTTACATCACTACAACCATACTTACTAGCCTCTCTCTACTAGATCTGCTATTCACAGACCTTCGGGTTGCAAAGTTGCCATTAAGAGAATTGAGCTACCGAATGTCCCGGCACATTGCATAAGAGCCCTTCGTGAGATAAGACTATTAAGACGCATTAACCACGAGAACATTATATCTGTTTTAGATATCGAGAGACCTTATTGTCACAGCGAATTATCTGAAATATATATTGTCCAGGTAATACACTTTCCTAGATATTCCTATCATCTTTATATCTACCTTATACATCTTATTCTTAATAATTCGATACTAACTCTATTTTTAACCAATTAGGAGATAATGGACACAGATTTACATAAAGTCATCAAATCTCAGCCTCTTTCCGATGAGCATTGCCAATTTCTGATGTATCAATTATTATGTGCTTTGAAGGCATTGCACTCTCTGGGTATTATTCACCGGGATCTTAAGCCCAGTAACATCCTCCTCAATACGGATTGCGACTTGAAAATTTGTGATTTTGGACTTTCCCGGAGTACCACTTCCAGTCATCAATCTTGGGGTTTCATGACCGAATATGTCGTGACACGGTGGTATCGAGCGCCAGAGCTTATGTGGACTCCCGGACGATACACTGATGCAATTGACATCTGGTCACTGGGATGCATCTTTGCTGAGATGCTCAGCGGCACGCCTATCTTCCCCGGCAAGCATTGTAAGAACACCCTGTCTTAAGCAGCAAAAGAGGACGGCCGCTTCATGGCGTAATCAAGTTGAACCAAAGCTGACATTCTCCATTCGGTGTAGTTCTCAATCAGCTGTCAACAATTTTCGACATCCTAGGGTCACCCACAGCTGACTTCTGCGGTTCGATTCGATCCCCACAGGCTCGGAACTACATGCTATCTATGCCCTACAAGAGTCCGATACCATTTCGAGACTTGATCCCAACAGCGTCGAGTCAAGCGATTGATCTACTTCGAAAGATGTTAACTCTTGATCCTTCCAAGCGTATCACAGCTGAAGAAGCCTTGAAGCACCCATACCTTGGACTGTACTATGACCCAGCTGACGAAGCAGCCATTGCCTACAACCCAGGCGTGTCGATGGACCTCATCGATGCTGAAGAAGGCCTATGCTTGGAGGAGATAAAGCGGTTGATATCCGAGGAAATAGACGCAATACACGTGTAATTGGAGGACTACTATCAGGGCAACGAGTTAGTAGATATTGGTAACTGTTTTTGCATTTAATTGTTAAAGTTCTATGAGATGTATTTATCATATCTTATAAAGTGAAACTGTAGGTTTATAACAGTCTAAGTTAAATGTAGTAACATAAGCTCTTGGCTATAAGTCTTAACTACAAACAAGACATCCAGCCTGCTACTTAGACATTGTGTCACAGTGCTTAAGTAATTGCTGCTGGCCTTCTTATACAGTGACTTTTTACTAAATACAATTTAGTCACAGTATTATAAATTCTCTTAGCTTAATAACTACTTATACCTATTAGGTAAAGTATCTCTTTATATAAAGTACTAGATATATAGCTATATAATTTTGTAGTAAATAAGATTATTAATATAGTAAGAGTGCTTTTCTAATTAAATTATTAAAAAAAGGTAAACTTGTCTATTGTGTTATTCTTACTACCCAAAACCCTGATTTTATATACAGTAAAATACAATTAAGCTATAAACACTAACATCACGATACCCCTGGACTTACTAAGTGCATCTAGAATTCGAAACAGATCCGTGATAACTATCTCTTCTTTGCCAGTGTTGATGAAACAGACTTTATGCATGTGATTGGCGATAGGATGGCCTGAAAGATCGGGAATTCAATTCTCCTTGAACACATAGAGCTTGGTGGTAGTCGTCGAGCCTTGGTGTGGATCCCCATGTAGCTGGTTCTCGATCTTGTCTAGACTCGTCACTTTGTGGATTTATCCTATAGATATCGCTTGTCGGTTCAGATCGAGTAGTCATCACTCTTGACGGAGAAAGATAGCCACTCGGCAGCATTCTCTCACCTCCACCGCGAAAGAACCCTTCGTCTCTGACAAGTAGAATGTACGCGACAGACTCTGTTTCAGTTTGAGAAACCGGAATCATGTCAGCGAAAGATGATTCAACTTTCGACCAAACAGATTCGGGATGATATGCTTCGTTTCTAATCTCTTTCTGGAAGATAGGCTCAGACATTTTCCTGCTAGGCTCCAGTATGACATTGAAATGGCCGCTGGCTGTTCCATTCAGGGATGGTGACAGTCTTGCAGGCGGTGTAGAGGGTAGAGCATGGTATTTGTTTCCCTATTCGCTAATGGTTAGGTTGGGAGAGTAACATAAAGCGAGAAAAGCATGCAACGAATAGACAGTAAATAAAACACAAAGCTCGAATAGAGATAGAGTAAGTAGGTAATTAAATATAGGTTAAGAGTATGCAGAGCAGGAAAAGGAAGATAATAAAGATATAAAGAGATTTATTAAGATAAATTTATAAATTCCCTGCATCAAATAGTTCTTTAATGTTTTATTAACTTCTAAAGGTTTTGTTAGGTGATCTCGGCGATGATGATTATATGACTGTTTGCCTTGATAGCCTGCTTGAGCAAGTAGACATTGCTGTTCAATATTGAGACTACGCCCAGTGCTGGAGGATCTATTACTGTGCGCCGCCTCTGCTTCATCGTAAGCTGATGACTCAGACCAGATTGGACTGTGGCAATTCTGGCTTGTAGTGTTGAACTCATCCTCGCCCTGGAATGAAGCCAAGGTGTAGAGGCATTTCCAAACCGCTTCTATCAGATATCAATAATGGAAGATGACAACTGCGTTTTGAATACGTACTACTATCGTCCGAAATAGACCGAGATGTGGGTCGAGAATTAGACAAACCGAAATCCACTCGAAGGTTGTCGATATCTGCCAGTAGTGATTCGAGAGAGAAATAAATACTCTCGGGTGGCGTGCACATGATAGCCTTGAAAACGCAAAGGTCTTCTATAATTTAGACCTGGAATTTTACCTGATACCCTCTTGCAATAGCGTGTTCAAAAGTGGCATAAAGGTAAGTAAAAGTAAGACAAACATGATAATTAGATAATTTTATCTGAAAAGCACTTATTTCTTTATACATTTACAGACTTTTTTAATTGTCCAGTTGCAAGGTTCTTGATAACGGTGGTCTGTAGAGCCAGGATGTGAGTGACAAGAGCATGGACCACATCGTGTTAGTGTAAGCCTATCTATAAGGACACGTATCCTTTAAATCTTAACACGTGTATATGTAAATGATCTATAACCAGAAAGGAATAGGCTAAAGTAAAAAGGTCTATTGAAAGTCACAGACATGTGTTGCGTCTTGACCAATTACCTCGAGCTAAATTCTTCACGTTTTATCCCCGGAAAGTCTGGCCTATGGAGCATTTTGACGACCTCAAGTCTACGTCACTTTAGCGGGACAACTGCCCACGCACATAGCTGTGGGGAGCTCCGGATCCCGGCATCAGACGGGCTGAATACCACGCATGCGGCGTCAAGGGAAGTGGGTTTCAACACGTGTCGTTTATTGAAATCTACCCACGTGCAAGGATGACAAAAGGCATCTGGTATTTCACTATCTAATGTTATGAAGTTATCACAGGGATCAGTATCGTGACGTTACTAAGTAGTTGCCAAGAACACTACCGTTGGTATATGCACGACACTACTATATTCACGACTTCGATCATGGCACGACCATGACGTCATATAAACTGTCTCTAAAGAGCAGCTCACAAGTGTTCAATTGCAAGAAGCTCAAGGAGCCTGAGACCTTCACCAAACTATAGCCTATACCTGGTTTGCTAGGGTCTGTCTTGTTGTGTATTAAGTCTTGAATTGCCGAGAGTTGATTTCGAAATCGCTGACTTCCGTGCCACGGGGCTCCTTGAGCTGGAACAGGCAGTGTCGCTGAGACCTTCCGTTACGTACTCCACGATTTGTGCCGTGCCTACTTCGTTTTCGATAATAGATATAGATCTTAGATAAAGGTATAATACCTCATTAGTTTCACGAGCGTGATCCCGATGTGTCGCATTGTATTTGCGCTGGATACGGGTCCTGACTGGTATCATCTCCATGATACTCACTAACGTCTTGCATTGGCTTTGCTTTGCGGGACTCGGCCAGCAGTCTCTGAATGGCCGACGCTATACTCACACACTTCTCCTCTCCTTCTCATAAAAGTGATTAGTCTCGCAGCCTGGGTTTTCTACTCCTTCAAAACCCTAAGAACATCCGCTTTTCTCTGTTTATCTGAAGTCCGGGACTCGGAACTCAGAAAGCGGGAATTTGTCGGGACTTTTCAGTGTATAGGTCTGATATGGCTCGTTCAGGTATCTTAAGCTTTCACTATCAATTAATCGGAACTGAGATATCGATGTCTCTTATGGAAAACCTCCAACTTAGATATAAGTAAGCCAGCGCCGCACCTCTTAATAATTTGACGGCATAATGGTCCCAACATCTGGCTGATTGATCAAGCTGCTGGTCCTCAATGTCTGTTTTTATTAACCAAAGAATTCATTAACGACGGAAGGGGAGGGTAAAATGTTAGTAACCCGAAGTTGTCGGAATGGGCAGGCTGCTCAAAACTTACTCGCGTCGCCACAGACCATCGTATCAAACAGCTTCGTTCTTATTCTCAAGTATTTGGATGGCCTTGGACGGAAATAAGAGAAATTACTTAAAAGGCTGCGTAAATTTGTGCATAGAAACGAACTCGGGGATATAGAACAATAGCAACCATCTGGTTCGAAGGTGGCTGTGCAGAGAGTATGAGATCTCACTTCAAGATAAAGAGTGTTTGAAGAAATGCCTTCCCCCTACCCTTGGTCGAACTGTTTCACAGCAGCAGTTCAGCCGAACCGTGGAGCCGGAGAATTAAGGCAAGAGCCATAAAGGATATCAATAAGTCTCTTGGTTTCTTTGCCTGCTTTGATTGAATTTATTCTTACCTACCCTGGAGGCCCTGCTGATATTTCCTTTACATTTTTCATGTCGCTCAGGTTCACCGCTATCGGGAAAATGATTTTGCGCACTCCATAGTGTTAGCGTCAGGCTACTGCAAGGACTTAACCCATTTATGCCAGCTTCAGATTACAGAGCTTCTTTTAGCCAATCGTGAGTAGCGACAAATTGCAATTCGCTACCCGAGTCACCAAGGTCAAGGCCACTCAGCCCGTGACACTCATGTTATAAGTCAGCCGCGATGAATTATGAAAGCCATTGAGATGACACAATATCGAGACACGAGAACTGACAGGGGTGGGAGAGATGAGATCAATGAATTGTCTTGGGTTAGTGAACATCCTCGCGCCTTTACAATTATCACTCTTCACTAATTATTACGAGAAGACCAAGTTTAAAGTGTACAACTGCGACATTGGTTTCGTCAGTCAATCGTTTGTTGAGCAACACACCAAGCTTACACCTTTCGGTTGATATCCGGCAGGACCTAGACTCCACCACCAACTCCGCTGACACGCTGTACCCTCGACAATAGGTAGAGGCTATTCGCTTACACCCTGATCTCGTGAGGCTTGGGCAACATGCCACTAGTGCTCGGGTTCCTGCGCCGGCGAGTGCTCGGGCAAGGTCGGAGAGTTTGGGGATCTCGGCCAAGAGACCTTCAGAGACTGTTATTACCGCTGTTCCTACCGCTTACGCTGCTCGTATCGCCCGTAATTGGATGCCCAGGGTGGGATCCGATACTGCTACTGCGACTGTTCCTGCTAAGAATACTAGCGGCGCGGACGTCACGAGGCTATGGAAGTAGACGAGGATGTACCAGCTCCAAAAAAGCTTCCTCGTCTGGACAACAAATCCATGCGAAAGAACCCCATTCCCGCCTTAGAAAATCTCATCACTTAATCACTGATCCAAAATGAAGTCTCCATCCCCTGCCCAAGTAACATCGATTTCGATGCGTTCAGGAAGGCAATCCACCCCAAGAGCCCTGACTGTCAACAAGCCTTGATCGATACACACGGGGCATCGCTGGGCAAGGATGCTGCTCCATGGACGGATGAACAGACGCTTTCGAGGAAGCCAAGATATGGCTGGACAACGTGATCAATGACCCACCCAAAGGTATCATGGGTGGTCTGGATCTCCCCCACCTGGCCCGTCCAGTGCCAGCGCCGCCAGCTCCAAGCAAGCGTACGCATGTCGAAAAGCAGGTTCAGTTAAAGAAGAGAAGTCGCGTCGAAAGACTAACGACCTTAGTTGCCAAACCATAGCGAATGGTCTATACTCGTGAAACACGTGGTCGTGCGACTTTCGAGCAAGCTCTGGTCGCCCTGCAATCACACTGCACGGACAGCCGAGACTCGAGAGTCACCAGGCTGTGCGGCTCTTGAGCAAGTTGTAGACCGCCCTCGAAGCGCTGGCCACGTCTTCATCACACCAAAAATCCGGAATACCCTGCCATCTGACCGAATAGCCTTATGTGCATTTATGAGCCGCGCTACTATGATCGCATTCTACGACATAACAGTAGCATGGAACTCTGACAGTAGCCCCTTCTCTTGTGCAGAGCACGCGAAGGCGAAGGCAAAGACAGCGTCAGAGCGAATAGCCGTGGTTAAAAAGCTGGCTGGTACCAAAAGCCTGTACAACTATCTGACGCGAAACCACCCGCTGCACTTTCGTCTGAACAGCGACGCCAAGAAGCTCGGCCAGGAGCGCAATTCTCCCGAACCCATGAAGAAGATGCAAGAAGAAGAGGGCATGACACCGAGAGCTCTGGGGTATTACTTCGGGGCAGGGCAAGAGATAGAAGAGACTATCCGAAGTCCACTGCGGCCTTTTGCCCTTGACATCTTGCTTTGTGGTAACTATAGGTGCCAAGTTTTCAGGCGGTAAGTTTATTCTAGATGAGTTAGAGTTTACCGAGCTGGACATAATGATGGAGAACGATAAGCAGAATGAGGCGGCGAAAAAGCTTAGAGCAAAAGAGGCTTTTGTTAATGCTGTTGAGCAAGGCGAGAAGGTTGAGTTTGGGGGGGATGTTGGTCGGGACGTGGTTCTTGGTCTTGTTGGGATAGAGATGGAAAAGGAGGAGGAAATTGGCGTTATCAAGTTGGGCTCACGCATTTATGAGGAATAGAAAAAGTAGATCAAGTGCGCGCAATAGCAAGTGGATATTCCTTATCTGAGTATTTAAGAGCTTTCCTGTCATTCTTGGTCATTCTGTTGCTTTTCTACTTGCTTTACATTTATACTTCTCCTGGATTGGCATACTCCGCTGTGCATTATCAATACCATTTTGCGCCTCCTTGATACGATCAGCTGAATGCTGCGGATCACTTTGCATCTGCTGCACGTCTTGTAGCTCTGCTTTCTGCTGGTCCCTCTTGATCTCTGCCTCCTGGACATCGATCTCGTCCTGGGACAGCTTGTCCTTCTGAGCAATGAGCGCATCCTGCTTGGCTTTGAGCATCGTCTGTGCACCTGCAACGGCGTTGTTCACGTTGTTGATCTGAGCCATGACTTGAGCGAGAGTTATGTCGTGAACAGCCGCCTCGACTGTCGCGTATCGAATGTTGGCGCTTACGAGCCCACCGTCGATGGCACCAATCACGTCCAGTATCTGGGTCTTCGCGAGGCCATTGACCAGGATATGTTGGTCACCAGGGAGTAAAGAACCGAAATCTGTCATACTTGGCAGCTCGTCGGAAAATCGTTTCACAATGTCCTCAACAAGGAGGTCCTTAGTGATAGCCTGCCCGTCGCGCTGGAATTTCCAGTCATTCCGGATTGCGAGCTCCCACTCGCTTGGGGTCATGCTTGCCCATTTGGCTGGGTCCGTTGTGCTTAGCCTGACCTTTGTCTTGTTGATGGCGGCGGTGATGCGTTCCGAGAATTGTTTCTGTACCTCTTCTGAGCCATAGTGAAGAGCAAGCATCTGTTGCATGGCCTGTTCCGCGGCATACATGTTATCTGGGCTAACTCCAGACCACAAGCCGGCCTTTTGGGCTATGCTGATAGGATCGATCACCTGGGTTAGCAGTTTTGCCGAAACTATCCGCGATCTGCACACCGCCAAGCATGAGTCCCTCCTCGGCCGTAGGACTCGTGGGAAACTTCCATTTATCGCCTGCGGAGCCGATGTCGTCAATGCTCAGGAGCGTCTTGACGGGCTTTGTCAGCTTGGCAACGATGTCTTGGTCTGTCCGAGCTACCACTATGGTGGTCTCTGACTTGGCGAAGTTGGTGTTGGCACCGACCTGAATGCGTCGGAAGTTAAATGGCATTCCAGCAAAATCAGCCATGGCCCAATATCCTGGCAGGCTATAGTACTAGTGCAGATAACCCACAGGCATCATCTCCAGGACTGCCTCGACAGGTACATCCATGGCCAGAGCGCGGTGGTGTACCTGCCACCGAAAGTGGGTAGCGGTCATAAGCTATTCTCCACGAAGACAGTTACCAAGGCCGCCAAACATGACCTTGTGGACGCCCTGCAGGGTATTTGTGAACAACAGCCCCCCGGTGCTCTTCGTGGCCTGGTTGCGGCCTACAAATCACTCATTATTCCCATCAAGGTTGTGTAAGCCAGTCGCGGTGGCATTGAATCCCACTAGTTCAACGTTTGTATTGGTATTAGGCGGCTACGCGTTGGCAGATCTTAACTACCTAGTGCTAGGTTCTAGCTCAGTATGCCTTGGCTGCGGGAGGGAATCATATGATACTCCAAAATCAACTTAAGAAGCTGGAGAGCAGTGGACTTATTATATTCATGGCCTGACAGGGCGGTGCATAGAAAGAGGGAGCCCCAACGCGATGCTCCCTCCCGTCAATAATACTCCGTACCAGGCGGTTTTTTCTGCACTTGTCGGGGTACCCTTGTTGGAAGTCTTCGGCAGAATTGCTGGCAGACGATGATCTGATGCATGCCCCGGTGGCTGGCCCGCGTAAAGTTTATTGAAAAAGTTCAGTAAGAGAGCCAGGACAGAGAGCCAGCTCGGTGCAGAGGTTTTCATAGCCCTCAAGGGATGACTAATAAAACGAGAGTTGACGCGCGCTAGGTCACTAAATCTCGTGCCAAGACAAAATGCTACTTGCTAGTCATATTTATCTACAGTAACACATCGTAAATTTTGAAGCTGCCTGAGCGAATCCATTCCAGGGGATTTGATACATTCTCGGCTGGATATCTCCGTTCAGAGGCAAGTCGACCTTGGCCCCAAGGTGACCCCTCCACTAGCATTGTTCTACCAAAGGTTAGTGGCACCACTTCAAGTTGAGTAAGACTGGTGTCTGCCTAGCATAGCCCCCGAGACGCAAGTGTGTGGCAAAGTGCACAGATTCTAGGGGCGCGAAGGCTTACTCAAAGGAGAACTGCGAGGTCAGCCAAATCAATTTGGTACTGTATAGATGTAAAAGTATTCTCGATCTTTAATTGTAACTAGTACGTAGAGTACTCTGTATAAGACGGCATAGCTGTTGCAGTAGGTGGATGGATACCACGATAGTATTACTATCAAGCATCAATATAATAATTAGTCTACTCAGTACTCTATATGAAATAACCAGGATACTATCTCTCGCTAAGACGAATGCGACCTTTGCCCCCACTGGAGCTGCAGCCAAGAAAGTTTCATTTGAGTCATTTCGCATCTAGTATGACCAGAAATGCCTGAAGCAACTGCTGCCTAATCCCCTTACCTGCAGTAGTACCAATTCAGCCATGCATCTTGCCGCCTAAGGCATACGCTTCGCGGTTCTTCGAGGCAATCAAACGTGACGAACCGTATCGTAGAGAGAGGCCTGGGAGGCCTGAGTGGAGTTGAAAAGCCACCGCGGGGGTCACTGTTACAAGGTATCTAGTGCAGCCAGAGAGCAAGAATGGCTCAGATTTCATCAGTGCACCCGTGCTTACTAAAATTTGCTAGTGTAGCTTCTCCCACCTTGCAGCGTCCTATAATAAGCTTTAGCTAACCGCAGACCAACAGAAATTGCTCACAATGAGAATATTCAGTGAAAAAAATCATTGCCTTGTCGTGGAGAAATTACGTGAAATTTGCGAAAGAGTTTTTAGTGTAAAACAGTTATTTTGATGTCGCTCCCGGCTAACATGTCGAAACGCTTCGTCTACGAGCCTCTGAACTTCCCTGGTCAAAGCATCAGAGTCGTCACGCTTTATCAAGGCTCGTTTTCGGACCCGATTCGCATCTCTTTGGCCGAAATACAGCTAGTTGTAAGTGATTTTCCTTTGCGGCTGCTCAAATCACCAATGCGCTAATCCAGTCCAGCCCAACTGTTTCCAGCGGCACCATGGATTATTTCAATATGAAGCTCTGTCATATGTCTGGGGCTCAGAACATAATCCCAAGGATGCCATAATGCCTGACAGAAGTTCCATCTCCATCACACACAACCTTGACATCGCTCTTCGCCACCTCAGATATGCAGCAGAGGATCGACAGCTTTGGGTTGATTCTCTTTGTATCAATCAAAAGGATGAGGAGGAAAAGAGCTCCCAGATCCCTCTCATGGGCAGCATTTATCGACTTGCGAATCGCGTTCTGGCCTGGTTGGGCCTAGAGGAGAACGAGAGCCGTCATGCCCTCGAGACCATAGCTCACGTTGGCCGCCAAGTCGAAATTAATTGGAGCACGACGAGCATAAGGCCAGCACGTGGCACTTCTGAACCAGGTTGGGCGGAACTCGCCGTGACAGCACCGTTCAATGACCAGGAACTGCACAGCATATGTTCTCTCTTTCAGCGGCCATGGTTTGAGCGCATCTGGGTTCGTCAAGAAATTATCCTTTCTACTGTAGCCCTAGTGAAATGCGGCAGCACAGAGGTTGATTGGAATCTATTCAGAAAAGGGGCATACGTCATGTTTCGCCAGCCTAGCGACATTTGGCATATCTGGGAACGCAACATCGCATTCGTTCAATCTCTACGGCTGGTTGAGTCGCTTTGCAGGACGCGGCCGGGTTTTCTTGGTTATCGTGACCTCAGAACGGACATTCGCGGCACCAAAAGCAAAGATCCGCGGGACATGATTTACGGAGTATCCAGTTTGCTATGCGGGCCCGATCAAGGTCTAGGCATTCAAGCAGATTATTCCAAATCTGTTTCTGAGGTCTACACGGACGTAGTCCAAAGGATTATCATCCAGCGTCGTTCATTGAAAATTCTTGACACCTGTGAACTTTGCTCCAAAGTCTTGGATATACCCAGTTGGGTTCCCGACTGGTCGAGTTCTTTGAAACAACTAAACATGCCCTGGGGAACGTGGAGCGCTTGCGGGTGGATATCGGCGAAGGTCAATTTCCCACAGGACACGTTTCTTGGGAAAAGAGTCCTCCGTGTTGCCGGTATCCGGGCATCAAGGATAGCCAACGTTCGCTGTGCACAGACTGGCAACTTCGATACAGAGGTCTCTCACAATCGAATGATCGAATTAATAAGGCACTTCAAGCCATCAGGGAACTTGATGCTCCTTACAAGAGTGGGGGAACAATTATTGAGGCTTACGCTCGCGTTTTCGTTGGCCTGGGATTTGCCCACGATTTTGACCCGCCTGACAGATATTGGCCTGACTTTGATTGAACCGTACAAGATGTTCGCATTATATGGATGACCGATGGAAACTACGATGAGCTGAGAAAGGTGTCCATGCATCCATCTGAAGCATTTTTCAGGTCATTTACTTTAAATATTGTGGGACGCTGTATTTTTTCGACCGTCGACGGGCTCATTGGACTTGCGCCACTGGGTACTATCTCAAATGACCTTGTTTGTGTAATATTTGGTGGCAGGAACCCAGTAATCCTACGAGAATATGCCTCAAGCTCCGCATCAGACGCAATGTACCAGGTTGTGGGCGTCTGTTACGTGCCGGGCCTGATGATGGGCGAGATTATCCACGGATCCTTCCCCAGCTTTTACAGGCCGATAAATACGTTTGGTCAGTCTCTTAGCACTCCCGCCATTGAAAATACGCATCTTGCGTTGTTGGACACTCGAAGAAACGAGTTGAAGACTGATCCGTCTGCGATTCTGATGGAAATGGGAATTCGTTGCGAAAGGTACCAAAGACATCCACATATATTAGAAGTCACCCAAGAGGCACTTCAGGAAGCCAATGCTGCCATAGAAGACTTCAACCTATTTTAAGGAGTTAGAAGCAATTACTAAGATTAGGTGAATTTCCAATCCATCTCACTTTGGCCATGACTATGTACGGGATGCCGACGGTCTTCTCTTTCAGTATATCGTTCTACACCATGGCCATCATCAGGTTCGTTTTTAGGTGCGGCTTCATCCACGACTTGATGCCGACGGCCGACGGGACCTAGAGGAAGGGCATAAAGTCGTACTTCAAGATGAGAGCCACATCTGGTAAGTCAACATGGATAGGGCTACACTTGTCTATAGACGCCTTGTCGGGGTCGGCTTTGGTGAAGGATGAGATAACGGCTTCGTGGAATGATGGACTCCAACCACATAGTTGCACGAGGAACCTTAATTTCAGAGTCAGGTCAGAGAAATCGTTCAAGGTAACCACGTCCATCACGGTTGTCGAAAGGACGAGGCTTAAACCTCTTTGTTTCGTAGCGGTTGCCGGCTCTGGGAACGGGCAATCTTGGTCCTGGATGG
This sequence comes from Fusarium temperatum, assembly GCA_001513835.1. Lineage (NCBI taxonomy): Eukaryota > Fungi > Ascomycota > Sordariomycetes > Hypocreales > Nectriaceae > Fusarium > Fusarium temperatum. The sequence continues at coordinate 175,881 of LJGR01000014.1, read as the reverse complement.
TTAGCATGGACGGATCACCGGATCTTATGCTCAGGAGGAGATGGGACGCGGTGAAGCGGTCAAGATCTCATGATTCAGCTGCGGTGCAGATGGTCATGAGCTTTAAGACTGTGAGTCAACCCATTGGTAGTCCATCAACTGAACCAGATACTAATCTATCAAGTTCGAAGCCACTTTTGGATACGAACGCTTGCACGCCGAGTAGCCGGTGACAGCTGCAGCCACAATTTTGACTTTATAACCGTTAGAGACTCACTGTTACGAGTCTTTGGCGACATGGGGGACTTGACCGCGTCCCCAAACTTGACCTCTCATTAGCTCTTCCACCATCTCGGCGATCTCGTAAACATCTCGTACTCGACTGACCTCATTTATTCTTGCGACAACATGGTGTTGGGAAACGTCAGTACTTGCGGTTTCATAAAAGCTGAAGACTGAACCAATGCTTACGTTTGCTGCTGGATAGTAAAGACCTACGTTGACTATACTCCCTCCTATATAATAAAAGTCTGTCTTCCAACAGAGCACCGATCGGAACCGAAAGGTAGCCTGCAAGCCCAGCTGAGAACCACGTATCGCGTTTCCAAGTTTTGCTATTCAGTGAATGTTACTTCACCGTCTCAAAATGAATGGAGTTTTTATTAGCTACCTGCAGTAATCTAGGCTGCAGCGCCCCGTTCATCCCTTGCCTGTAGGGCCTTGGATAGATGAGTATTCGGATCGCTGTTAGTATACGTAAAGACGTACCTAGTAATAATTTCCCGCGCAAAATTGCATCTGGGGCCTCTCCATTTGGGGAGCAAAGGAGATAACCTTTACTTGGTCGAGACTTGTTATCCAAAAGGCTTGAACATCGACGCTTTCGAACTTTCCTTACTCTATTCTCTTCAGCAGCTGGCCGACTCCGACGCTCACGGATCTTCATGTGCCCCAAATGAAACCACCAGCTCAAGGCGTGGAGCGAAGTGACTGTACCCTGTGCATCGTCGAGATCGTCGCTTTGCTTGCATATAACCTTACAGGGGTTGCCAATGCCTTCTCCTGGGGACAGGGCCCCTAGTACGAGCTGGATGGCTGAGGTCCTGGTCACTCAATTTTAGCTTATGGCATGATAGAAGTGTTTTCTTGAAAGGGAAGGGTTTCCAGTGCAGAGACATGGCAAATCCTAAAGGTGATGTGGAATGTGGTGTCCGGAGAGTGAGCTTTTCTCTAAATTGACTTCCGTCTCTCAAGGCAAAGTCTCGCAACTGGAAAGGCGGCGGCCCATGGAATCAAACTACATTCGAATGGATCGAATCCTCAACGATTGGAAAACTCTCCTTGGACCCTGGGTTGTGGATATTGACTCGATCACATCCTTTTTACAACCGCATATGAAACCACCATGGGCGCGACCCTGTCGTTCCAAACCACTGCCTCTTTACCTCCAATCGCTAACCGAAACGCGTGTCCCATCCAGCCAACCTTATGACGAGTGCCATGGCGCCTCTTCAGGTGCCAGGAAGAGGCCGAACTTAAGACCTCCATCGACCTCCGTCGTGAGCTCAATCCCGCTACCTCAGATGTAGAGGTGTGGGCAGACTGAATCCTTCTTCTTCCGCCATTGACGCTCGCTCAAATCCCGTCCCCATGTTGCCAAAGCTTGATACGCTTCCATGTTTGAGTTTAGATATATGCTCAGTCCATCTATCCTAGTTAGCGTTCATCGGGACTGTGATGGACGGTGCGGAAGGGCTGGTTGTGATAGCTCAGAGCACTGCATAGGGGTGATTATACACCGCCCAAGGAGACCCTGCACAGCTCGTCGTTTTTGAAGTCAGCTCCTAAGAGTCCCGTGACTATGAGTTCGTCCGAGAGGATAGAAATACATAAAGGCGATCAAAGTGTCACCTAGAGACGACTTTTTACTTAGGAGGCAAGTAAAGTCAAAGCCGACCTGGTCTGAAATAGACCTAAATTAATGCCTGCTGAGAAGAGCAGGATGGACGTTTACGTCGTTTTTAACTTGGAGTGAATCGCGATATACTTGGCAAGAAGTCTTGACCAATGCGTGTTTACGTTTCATACTCTCTAAGAGTAAATTGAAAAGCTCAATCGAAGAATGAAGAGGTCAGGTGATCCGCCTTACCATTGCAAGACGACGTTCTTAAGAGCCTTATTAATAGTAACTCTAATCATCAAAACCTATTCATCTTCAACATGGCACCGTCGCAACTGAAGCATCTCGTCGATCCACGGTCTCTGTAATTGAGGATCTCTTACCGTTGCTCAGCTCTAACCAACCAAGCCTCTAGTCGCTAGATCTCTTATCTCTCTGGAGCGCGCCGTCGCATTTTCGAATGAGAGGCAATAGCACTACTGAGCCAGCATGGCCGGAATACTGAAGGGAGATAGATGATCTTTGGTCTCTATCCATCAACAGCTCTGAGCTGCAGTCCATCGAAGGAGGGCCAAGGCAACCACAAAAACAACAAAGACGAAGAGTCATGGAAGGCAACTCGAAAGTTCTGAGGTTGATAACGACTACTGTAAGCGAGGTGACAAAGTCACAAGCAAAGATATGAAATACTCCTTCTAATGTCCCAGTACGCCATTGATCTAAAAGCAAAAACGCCAGTCTATTATCCCAGATTCATTCTACGAAACACCAAACACCCCCAAAAGCAAGTTAGCAATGTTCTATGAGTTACCAAACACTCCCAAAACCTTCAATAAACCCTCTTCTTCTTCTCCCTCCCTGAAACCGACAACTCAAATCCAGCAAACCAGTTACTCGTCATCACCAGTAAGATCGATCTCAAGACATCCATTCGACATGGTCCGAACAGCATAGCGAGGTGGCTCTGGAACAGGTTCAAGCATCTGAGGCATGCCCTGCGCGGCCTGATTGATAAAGTCAGAGTTCATGATACCCTGCGCCTCGAGGGTATCTAAAACGTTAGCAGGATCTCATCTCATCAACTGGAGTGACATACCCGGTGAGAGATACACGAAGTCAAAACATCCAATGGCTTCTCTAATATCAACGTCATAGTACTCGAAGTGAACGAGGACATCAACAGGTCTGTAGCTTTTGCAATGTTAGTCATGAGCTCTTTGAGTTCAATTCGTACTTACCCAGTTCCGTGGGTTTGGCCATACCCGTTGAGTATCAAGGCCTTAGTGGACGGTTGCAGCGTGTTGAAGGTTTGCTGTCCATCACTAGGGCCAGGCATGGGATCAGAATTCACTTTCTTAGCTGATCTGAGAACAACCCTAATTGTTCCCAGAGTCTTCACAAGCTGCATATCAGCCTGGAGGGTCGCGGCACTAGTGCACTCAGCTGCACCGACGTTAGGTCTGAGCTTTCCAAGACAATAGGGATACATACCAGGCGCAAGGTCTTGGAAACAGAAGGTGTGGGGGTGGATGGAACCATTGGCGTCTTCCCTATGAAGGTGGGATATATAGTCGATGAAGTCTTGCTCGCCAAGAAGACTTTTAAAGACCAGGGACTCCTCTACTAGGCTCCCGTCAATGTAGATGGAGACCAAAAGGGTGTCTGTTTCGGAGCCGAAGTAGAAAAGGGGAGATAGTCTGAAGCGGACCGAGTAGGTCTCGCCAGTCTCTGCAGCAATGAAACAACGCGTTCGAGGCACACCTTCGAACTCAGCATCGTATGGGATTGGGATGTGAGGTGGTTGATACTCATCCGCCGGTTCACCATCGACGATGATGGTGGTGGAGAATGCTGGGACTGCTGGAAGGATAGCCATTGTTGAGCTTTGGTGTGGTATGAAGATGGGAGAAAGATAGAGAGTAGTGGTATAAATGATAAAAGTTGCTTCCGTGATGGTCAACCTCTGGAAGATGTGGAAGAAGCGTTGGTGAAAAGAGAAGATGGTTCTGATTAGAAGAAATGGGACATTTTATATGTACCCATCGTTCATTCCATAGCACCCGCAACGCAAACAACGTTGTCAAAAGTTTGGCGCATGATTAAAGAGATATGTAGCTTGCCATGAACTACTGCAGGGTCTTTTGTGGGTGGTTATGCACGCTGCAGCTTGCTCAAAGGGGTTCTGCTGCAGCTCATGTAATCACTCACCGCTGCGCTGGCAACCTTTGTTCAGCTTCAAAGAGCTGCATATGCTGCTTCCTTTTGATCCATTGATGCGGTAGTGAATTAAAAAGCAATTGTGTTTACGAAAGCGGCAAACAGCAGCGAAAGAAAAGTCATAGGTTCTGTGGTTCGCGCATGAAAGATAACGACTGTTTGGTTCTTTGCTCGTGGCAAAAGGCATGGCTTATGCACGTGGTTCTTTGACAAGTGCAGTGAATGATGAGACTTACATCACGATAGCTTCAATGATGACGATGACGCGATATCCTGTCATTTGATCTAGGCGAGAAAGAGACAGCGTTGGCTTTCGCACATCGCGACAATTGCAGGTCTTGACAGCAGTGGTTGTTTTAACTTCCTGGTAAGATCCGTCAGTTTACACCTTGTAGAGGACTGAAAGGAAAGGATCTTGGCCGTGCTATTTGGAGCTGTTTGCGAATTGCCAAGACAATTGGATACTCAAATGTTTCATTGCCTCGTACACGCAGTAATACTAAGATTAGGGACATCCAAGTCCACGTTCTCAATGAAGCCATCACGACACTGATACTCATATGGCTTCCCGCAAAAGGTATTAGCTCAACATCTAAGGTCAACATCTGTCAATGCATCTTGCAAGTCAATTAATATGTTCCAACCCTCCTACATCTCTGCTCTTTGCTTCGTTCAGGTACGATCTGGCATCGCCATTGCTTTTGTATCTGTTGGAGCATTCTAAACATGCTGATGTAGGACGGCCAATATGTAAATCTTTTAGTCCGATATTTATTCTGCTTTGTCATAGATCCATCGACCGCTCAATTGTTGTTATAGACGCTGTAGTAAAGGATTCAAGATAAGATACATCTTGATATTTTGCTCGAGAACTGCAAAGACATTCTATCGCTTGAACGCCGTAGCATGTACTGCTTTGTTCTCCTGATTCAGGTTAGTGATGTTGTTGACAACTTGGTCATCAGCGTAAGCCGACCCATAAATGTTATCGCAGTACTGAGGGTTACACTTTTACGTCTTTCAGTTTTCCTCTTGGCTTCAAGCTTTCACTGTAGCCAGGCTAAATCATTGGTCTTTACCATCCTTTTGTACACACTGTTTAGCGAGCTTCAGAGACTACCACTACAGCTTGTCACACTCTGAAATCTAAAAGTTCGCAGATGTGGAGGACACTCTAATCTAAGACAGTTTTCTCCGTGTCGATATGAGCCAAGATCTCAACTCAGGTCGGGATCAGTATTTATACAATTCTACGTGCTTTCTACTGAGGAGACTATCTAGAAAGACGCTTAAATCATGTTCTGTCACATCGGACTAGCCAAAGCCTCATTACCTATCCCTTCAAGATATTCAAGCATCCAAACTCCCTATTCTCCTCAACCATATATAGAGCCTCCTTCAGGTAGATAATCCCGAAGGCACTGTTAAGAGAAACCACCACAGCCACTCCAAACATACACTTTCTACTTACTTGTCCATTTATCATGCATCTTGGGTCTTTCATCTTACGTATACAGCACCATACGTGGGCATAGCGGTAGTTGGGATCGATTGGGGACTCACACTCATCGTGTAGAGAAAGGCGGATCCTGAATGATCAATACCCAGCACCAAAACTATGGGCACATCAGGAGGCGACTGTTGCAGCGGAGCCAAGCTCTGGCAGGCGTTGTATAAGCAGCCCAAAGGGAGAAACGAGTGATTCTTATTCTGTGCTAGGAATTCACGACGGTCGAAGGGGGCTGGTGACTACCACATTGAAGCTGTCAAAGGACTCGTCGTGGCGCGCCTTGGTCTCTCATCCGCTAGAAAATCGCTATGTTATCTGCTTTATGCCTCCTGAACTTAGCTTGCTCCGCTATATTGGCTTCGCTCTTTATCCCAAACAGATGTATTCCAAATTCTAAGCTCAGATAGCTTGTAGCAGCAGCTGTGGTGGGCTATCTTTTGCCTGACTTGATGTTAGAAACCGGGTCCTAAGGCGCGAGGTGCAGGTTCGAGCAATATATCCCTATGTGGCCACGGCATGCTGACTAGTTCCTCGTTCCTTGTTAGTCACGCAAACATGCTTTACGCACATCAGGCCCACGGGCATCAGCATCTCAAGCTTCTGTATCAGAACCTGATGCCACCGAAGAGGATACTGTGTTCAACACACCACGTGCATATACCAGGTTCATTTCCAGGACCTACATTGGAACACTCCTGTCGATCTGGCACAATACAGTTTCACCAGCCTTGACTCGGTCGTGGCGTTAGGCTACTACTCTGCGCCCGGCCCAGGGTCAGAAACAGAGTCTGCGCCTACGCCATTTCTAATAATGATAGCGTATATTGTATGACATGGAGCGGGACTTGCGGTCCAGTCTGCGCTGAACCAAACAGCCCAGCGTCAGGCCGATACAGGGTCTGGGAAAAGGGAGCTTTGATGTTGCAGTATCGGAGTCCCCGATGGTCCGAGACGGGGGCTCTCGCCTTCAACTGCCTATTGCGGAGATAAAGTAAACTCTAAGTAGTCCTGCCCAGAGCTCAGACGTTGAACTGACTTTCGTATTTTCCAGAATGATTCAACTTTGTGTAGAAATATTATACTGAGTTCAAATCATGTAATATTAAGCAAAACGAATCCGCCAGTTTTGTCTAGTCCTTCAGTTTATTACCGTTACTGTAACATATTGTATTTACAGTGCGAGCTTCTATCTATATGTAGTCTACCTCTCCCTATCTACATTTCGTCAAACAGATACCTCCCGAAATAGCCTCTCAAAAGTCAAAGTGGAAAAAGACAAATATCGGCAGTTTTAACAGCTGAAAAGGCAAGGAGTTCTCCGGACAGGTAGTTTGCGGCATGTATTCTCTTAGACTCGAGAACAGCTCAATCTCCATTCGCTTGAAGCAGTGCAAAGAACCCTGTCCTTGGCCAGCTGCGTCATACCTTGCGGGTTGCTGCGCGCATGGTTGTACATGAATTTGACCGCATATTGCTGAATCTTGCGTCCGTCGGTACTGACGCAAGTGAGGTCTTCTATATTCCAAGATCCAGCCTTGAGATCTAGCTCATCTCTTCTGTTATTAAGAGCCCAATGGATATCACCGATGGACAAGGGACTGCCCGTGTTGAAACCCGCACAGGTGATCCTGTATGGAGCCACAGTTGCTCCGATTACAGCTGGTTCTGGGGCTGGGGACGCAAGAGTGCCGAGGATCAGGCTGCTTGCCGAAAAGGCGAGAGCTGAGACTATACCGCTGGTGAGTTTAACTCGTTGATAATGGTATGCTCAACCTACATTTCATTGCTGTGGCGTAATAGTGAAGAAATAAGACTTGGATAGTAGGAAAGGTTCGATCAGCTGATGCAGTAGGCAGCAAGACAATGCCTAGGCTTTCCTGTACTGAGGTGACTGATGTGTTGGTGTTGGACTTTGCCAAGGCGGACGGGCTCGCAGTATTTATGTCTAGCGTTCGTCTGCTAACTTGAATGACATGCCATACTTCCCTGTGCCCAAAACGAGAATATGGGGAACACAGTGGATCTGTCGAGTGCCCTTTAGTCAAGTGAAATTGCCTCATGGCTCCATTCTATTTGATAAAATGTATTAAACTGATAAAGCTACTGAAACGATTCATTTTTAAACTGCCTGTTTTGATAGGTGGATATATTTCTCTTGAATAAAATAAACTTTCTTCACATAAGGCCATTTTATTGAAGTATAATACAGTACAACTAAAGTTTATTTCTTTTACATCTCAATTTATACCACTCGGCAGTTCTTCACCGCCACAGTACTACTTAGCCAACTGCCAAATTACATCTAGTTTAAATTAGCTACAACTTTAAATACGAATTACAGATACCCTAGATGTACGGCTGATAAGATATATATAAACAACAGGACTTCCTAGCGCGTCCTGTAGAGCCCGAGAATGAATGCGCTCAAAGGAGTTGGCTGACCGTGCTTCAAGGTGGCTGGGACCTGACAGCTACACTGGGGACTGTAAATATCTTCGTTTTGCCAGTGACATAGTAGCCTATTCTCCAACCTGGACGCTAATCTGGTGACACGGGGAAGCTTCAATTAGATCCAGGGCAAATCAAGGCGTTTTTGTAGAATGTTTAAGCTTTCTATGTCCTTTGTACAAGAACCTCGGTCAATCCCTTGCGTGTGGTGGACACTATTCATCCGCGATAGCACGTGATCTCACGCATCTTATTGGCGATTGAAGCTGATATGATACGCGTCTTGAGCTCCACCGAGCTTTTAGCTCCACGGTCATGCGCTGACATTGTGAACTCTACCCTAGCTCCTTTCTCCCTTACCTACTGTCCTTAGTAAGTCTCCTACAGTCTCTCGAAAACTACTCTGATGTACGCCATAATGGCTGTGACGATTCAAGAGTGGCAGGAGTTTGTCGGTCGCCACGCGATTGATTTTCATATATCTACGGCTGTTGTCAGGAACGAAAACATTGAGAAGTCTTGCTATGGGTCTTTGTCCTTCTGCAGCCGCTTGCCCCCAAGTAGAAACGTAGCAGCCCTTGGCTATATCATCTGTTAACTAACTAAGTTCTGTCTGCTGATTTAAGGTCTTAGCTACAAGCCTTAACTGTAAATAATACATCTAGCTAATAACTTAGACATTATACCATAATAACTAACTAATTACTACAGCTAAAGGCTAATATTATAAAAACCTAAAAAAATAACTTATTTGCCTGCTATTACGGGTTATAAGAAGCTCTGATCTGTCTCCTAGGATAATTAAACGTAAGATAATAAGTAAGATAGTAGTATACTTATTTAAATAAAGGCTTAAATAAAAGCTTAAATAAGAGCTTAAATAGAAGCTTAAATAAAAGCTTATCTATACGGTATATCCAAATAAATTCTAATGGCAGTATATTAATGGACTTCCCCTTAACCTTGCTAATATTAGAGATTGCTAAGAGACTCTTAAGAAAGAAGATAGCTTTAAGAAGGTTAAAGCTGTAAAAGAAGAAGTCTTTTAGATTATTAATATTAAGGAATATAAAAGGCTACCTAATAACCTAATTAGGTAACTAGCTATTCTTAGTACTTACGCTTTTACTTATACTATTAAAGGACTTTTTTAGGAAACTAAGAAAGCTATTAGGTAAAAGAGAAAGGCACTAAAAGCCTTTCCCTATAACAGGGTTAAGGCTAAGATAACAATAAAGTCGATTAGAAGAAGAAACTGGCATTAGATTAAGTCCCTGATTAAGCTGTAGCTGGCGATTTGCTTAGATAAATAACTTCTTGCAGGTACGGCGTATAGCTATTGAATTTGTTGAGAAATGCTGATGTACGAGAAAAGCTTAATAGAAAGTTTCGTGATGATACGTATGTCGGTGCGATTGGGGAAGAAGGTTGGAAAGAAGGTTTGGGGCAATCGGAAGGTGGTGGCGGAGTTGAGTTTATGAGTTAATTACAAGGTTAGAAAATACACTTTGACTTTAATACAATGGTCTGTTAACCAACAAGCCTATGTAGAAAGCGGAAGCAGACTTCGTTTCTCTTGACGGTATAACTGAAAAATAGAAACTACTATCGTCCTCGATGAGGAACACGGCAGCATGCACGAGAACAGTACAGAGAGTCCCAGCCTTTGGTAATTGCTAGATTCCGTCAACTATCCATAAGTATTGCGCCTGTAAGCTTCCAGATGTTCATCGATATATTTGAGAGCCGCGCTACTGTTCTCCGAAGTAATGCAGCCTAGATTGCAAGCGCAATCGGCCATGACAGCTTCATTGTCAAGAGATTCTTGATCCTCCGTTAATTCTTGTCCAGCAGAACTTGGGTACGTGAAAAGTGTTGATGCACCGCTTGCGTTGATGAGGCGTATTCTAGCGCCCATATTCTCAATGCAGCACATGTCGTAGTGGTGTTGTAAAGCGTTCCGATCAACATCTCGATGGAGCTGCGCTTTCTTGCCGTTATACTTTGTGATTAAGGAATATGGGACAAAGGAGCGGATGCGGTGTGTGTCTGGATGGATAGAGAAGAGGCGAAGATCGAAGAAATAGCGAAGATGGTCCATCAGCATAATCCCATTGCCCGCACTCCATGTCTTTTCCCAAGCCGTTTGAAGATGGGAGAGAGACAGATCCGGAGGTCCACGAGTAGCCTCTTCGTCCCGATTCGTAGGGTAAAGATGATACTGTGCCTGTGGAACAATATGGCAGGCCTCTAAACCAGGACCAGGCCAATTTTCGACCCAGGATTTGCCTTCCCCACTTACTGCACATGAACTGCTCCTCATGCAACAATTCTTCCAAAGTCCACTTGTACGTTGGGCGATGTGATCCTGACACATGCGGGAGTCATCAGTAACAACAACATTGGCAGGTCCAGAGTCCAAGGCGGCGGTCAACGCACTGCGCTTTGAACCAGCTTTATTTCTTAACGGTATAGCGGCAACCTTTGGGTTACGGGAGGACGTGTTGGGCGGTAAGTACCGAGGCTCGTGTCTGCGAGTTGGTTCAGCCACGTGTTGTGCGCATCCATCTAGGATACATCAGCATTAGAAATTGCATGAAGGATATGTTCAGTTTCACATACCGCTCAGATGGTCGGCAAGAGGCGAGCTGACAGGCAAGTCACATGGTCTGTGGATATAAACATGATACTTGATGATGTCCGGCGTGTTGGGACTAAGCTGCGGAAGGCTTGGTACAGGTGTGTTGTAGGAATCTTTGTTGATGAGCTTTGGGATCGATGATTGATCGGGGCGGTCCATCAAGGCAAATACGATGTTGTCCCAGTAATCTATAGATACATCACCGCCAGCGGCAGCATTGTTGTGGTGGCCGGTCTGGTTGGGCATAAATGCGTTATTCGATATAGCGGGATCAGCGGCTTCGAACTGAAAACAAAGACGCATCTCATCAACGACGTCGCGAAATGTTATCAAGTCACTACCCTCAACCTGGAAGATACCGGCAAACCTTTGTGGAAAGCGGCCACAGTAGAAGAAGACATTCCATCCAAGGGCACGACTCTCAGGAGTTACGACTGAGCTTGCCATAACGTTGAGCAAAGAGGCTGTGGAGTGATAATTCCGCTTGTAGTGTTGATATGAAGAGAACACGGATGCTTTACTGGGATAGGGAGAAGAGGAAATAGCTGCTTTAGTAACCCATGCTGGGAAGGGCCCTTCTTTAAATATTCTCCTACTTAGGCTTTGCATAACAGTACTTAGGTTTAGTGGGCAGAATAGACTTTGGTGTCCATATCTTAAGAGAAGATATACTATTCGATAAAATATATAAATAAACTTTTGCCTTGAAAGCTAGGCTGGAAAGATCCCGCCACACACTAATCAGACTTTCGTGTCATACCCACGAAGGACCTTTATAGAGAACCAGAGTTCTTGGGAAAGTATAATCACAATTTAATATCCAGCCATCTTGAGACTTGAGTGGTTGAGCTACTCTGTCTCGTAAGTTGTTTAAATTAATTGAGTGTCTGCTCTTGGATGTGGGGTTTGCCTGGTTTTTAAAAGGTCACCCTATTTTTCTTCTCGTCCTCCTTTTTCTCTATCTTGATCCCGTCGTCCTCCTTCTTCCATACCCATCCTGTGGAATCATTTTAGCATCCATCTATCATAACCGCATGTCGCTTGGCCTTTTGCCTTTTCTCCCGTGACGCAGCTACGGTTCTCGCTCGGGGCTACAAGTTCATCCGACCGACACGTCTTTCTTCTCCGATAGGCTGATGCTCCCAAGGGATAGCGTTCTAGAGTTCTTTTGGGTAACTCATTCGGTTGCCGCGATGTCCGTCTTGAGGATCTGGTTGTGCTCGAGCCCTTCCTTCTTGGGAGCTTGTTCCTGGAGCTTTTGAGGCGGACAATGATTTTCTAGCTAACAATGTACGTATAACTGGGGAGATTGGTGATAGTACATAATATCTCTTCGATGAGTCAGTATTATAATTCCTCTGGTAGTCATCAACATATCCAAGTTCGAGTTGGCCGACAGCACAGGTTAAGTCAATATGTATACCTCTGAACTCAACCATTAGGGGGGCTCCATACTCGGAAGAGTTCCGTCTACAGTTCTCTATGTTCTATCCTCTTCAAGTTTATTGGTTTGAGCTCTAGACTAAGCTATCAGGGAGTGACGATACTTCGTAAGCAGCCATCATGCGTACAGTAGTGGGCTAGATGTAATAGTAAGCTGACTGCACAATACCAGTAAGAATCCTTCAAATCCTGTCAGCTTACTTGACAGAAAAGTATAAAGGCACCTGACTCTCAGCTCTAGCCAGATAAAAATCTTTCATTGCGATACTAGTAGTTACTGACAACTATTGGGATGTCATCTTTATCACAGCTTAATGCCTAGCAGGCGCGAGTCTTAGATATCGTACGCGGTTTTCACGAGTACTTCAGTTCCCCGCCCCCATTTAATAAAGGAGAACGCTTCACTCTGCCGCATAGCCTGATCACCGTTCCTTTCCTACCAGAGATAGGTGGTCTCAAGATAGAACGCTTTGATGATATGTATGAGCGCGTTAGTGGATTGCTCGCCAAACAACAAGAGTCCGGACCAACAGGCTTCAAACATCAATTGGCAGAACCATGGGCAGATGTATGGGTCTCTCAAAACATAGCTGCTGTATTCGTGGGTTAGTCAGCCTCCATGGATGGCCGTGGCGAGTTTATCCACACAGTTCACCTCTGTACCTTGCACCGTCAATCTGACGACATCCTGAGCGACGGAAACCCATGGCGTATTTCAGCACTTGTTGATATGAAGCATTTATCACCCAAGCAGCCGGTGCCGTCAGTCGAGACGGGTCCAGTGTCAGAAATCATCGCTCCATTCCAAGACTTTGTCAAGAGCATCAAAACTCAAGATTGGGGGGCCATTCCCGCCCTGCTGTTGCCTGGTGCGGGGGCTACGATATCGAAAGATGGTTATGCACCGGAGACGCTCATGTGGCCGGAGCTCATTGAGCGCCTACAGCAACAAGCTCAGAACGAACCTACAATTGAGAAGCGGCTTCTTGACTGCGAGGTACGGTGTTGCGGCGATCTCAGCTTCGTTTGGGCACCGTTCGTGCTTCAGGTTGACGGTATTGAAATTTTCCACGGAGTCAGTGTCTGCTCTTTTAGGTTGGAGGGTGGACAACGGCTTATTAGTAGTCTTTGTGAGACGCGCTATACTAAGTGAATATACAGTTACAGTCATAACCTGCGAACTAGCCTTCTAAGTTCTGTCTTCTGTTTTAAGCTCTTAGCCTTCAACGATGCGTGAACTCATAAACTCTATTGTATCAGTCCCTCGGAGTAGATCTGACACCATTGCCCAGTGAAAGGATACGTCGGCTCCTGGGCCTCCAGCTCTTTCTGTACCATAAAGAGTTATAGACTTTGACCGCACACAATTGTCAAACTGAAATTGTTCGAGGAGAGATTGAGAAACAACTACCCCTGTTTGGTCTAAGATCTCTTCTCAGTTGTCGACGTTATGGATAAGGCCTTGCGTGTGAGGCGCGTGCTGTAAGCATCAGTGGCGGTTTCTGTCAACCCAAAATAACACTCTTATCAAATCAATTCAGGCAGTATACCGGATAAGGCCTTGCAGAGGCGGTCAAAGATAGCAACTGACGAAGAACCCCATGTTCGTTTGCAGACCAACACTATCAGCTGACACTTAAGCAATCGTGAGAGGAGCTGATGAAAATTCTCATGAGGCGAACTGGAGCCTATTCAGCCCTTGTACAAAAGTTCCGGAATTGCAATTCTAGCGATCTGCCGTCTGTCATTCCATCTCCCTTCAGCAACGTTGCTTTTCTAATCAACGTCCTACTTATAACTGGGTAGTTTAGTCATACTGCACATTTATTAGTCAGTCTCATTCGTCATCTGATAATTATCAACGTATCCCAAGTGCGGGTTGGCCGATAGTCGTGTCAATACCTGCGTCTCTGAGGTCAGCCACCAGGGTGTTCCATGCTTGGAAGTGTTCTGTCTTCTAGTTCTTTACGCTCTAGAATTTTGCGGTCTCTGGATTCGCAATCCCAGCGCGTGCAGTCCTTCATTTATCTCACAGCCGATTTTGTCCCCCCAATCACGCTCAAAGGCAACAACACGACAGCACGCACGAAAGCAACACTGAGTACTATTATAGCATTTAATTCAGGGCTTGAGAATGTCTTTTCAGGACATCTGTAAAAGTGTGAAGCGAGATACCTACTACTGAAGATGATGCGCTGTCTCCACCACAAGTGAAACCGCCGAAAAAGTCGGTATTGGCCATAGCAATAGTGAAAGAAAAATACTGGCTTGAGAGAGCTGCTATTTTTCGATCCTTCTGGCAATTTTACAACAGAGTCGACTTTATTGAAAGTGTTGTCCGTGGGATCTTTTGGGTGTAACGTTCTGGTTGTTTATTCTCCAGGTTGACAGCAACCCTCTGCGCAAAGCCCATCCCTAATTGGCAAAGCAATCCATGGATTGACCGCCGAAAGATCAGGTAATGAGTGAATGAGACAGTGTAGGGAAACCAGCTACCTCGTGTTCTGTCAAGCGGCAGAAATGAAAGAGGAAAATGCAGAAACAGGTAATCTCGAACGGAATCCAGAGTCCCCAAGCACTCCAGGCTCGAGAAAAAGACAATTATACACCGGAACAAAGTATGTTGCATGATCGATCCATTATTGCTGTGATATCCACAAGTACGGCGATATAGGTATTGGCACAGTACTGATTCGGTATAAACCTGTCCAAGGAACAGCTTTGGCTAATGCTATTCTCAATTTGTCGTTCGTAATGACCTGACCGGTAGCAATCGTACTGCACCGCTCGAGGGAGTTGATGCTGTTAATGTGAAGGATAGTTATGAGAGGTCAGAAGAGTCACCTCGAGTTGTGTAAAGTGGTGTTTCTCCCGGAAGACGGCTTTGGGAAGTGTTTCAGCTTTGGGTTTGCTGAAACATTGAGCGATGATGGCGTCATCAAATAGATGGTGAGCGTTATCCGTTATCCTTGGATTCCTCGCGCTTGGCTCCGGTGTGGTCAATGGCGATGAGGATGTTTCGGAACTCCGAACCTTGCAGCTCAAAGCAGTGTATAATGATTTCGATACCAACTTGGCCTCGTCTGCGTCGTCTGTATGCAAGACAGTTCGAATCACAACGGTCAACTATATCGCAAGCTCACACTACGGTTCTTCATTTACGCAGACAGCCTCAGATCGATTGACCTGGAGGTGAGGCGATGTAATTCTTTGTTAATTGTTATCGGATTCACAGCCATATACATACTGACCTATAAAGAATAAGTTACTATGCAATTTCAATTCCGACTACTCTGGTATCCTTATGTTAGTTTAGGCAAGCGGTAGCCGCCAATTGAGTTAAAGAATTCCTTTGATTCTGCCATCAAGTTTGCAATATCCTGGCCTACGATAGCCGGAATGAGGGCTGTTCTTGCCGACTCCACATTGTGAACAAATCTCCCGGCAACCTACAAAGAACATAAGTAAGATAGATAAAGGAAGAAGAAGAAGAGTAAACATACCATTGAACACTCTCCTGTCAAAGTGGTATCCACAGACATCCGGTAAATCTCTTCCGCAACGGTCTCAGGGGTGTTTGCCTACAACCCAGAATCCTTCCATTGCTGTGCAAAGCCGGCAGTGATCTGGGTCGGAGTGAAGAATGGGGCCACGGCGTTGACTCTGATTCCTCGACTTATGGCCACTTCCTGGCACGCGCGGAGGAGACCTATGACACCATGTTTGGATGCCACATAAGCACCTACACCAGTGCCCCCAAAGTATCCAGAAGTCGAGGCGATGAGCACAATTGAGCCAGCGTCGCCGTCTGCTCTACGCTTGCTCATGTAGTGCATGGCTAACCTTAGAGCTAGGTAAGATATCAGCATTGAAAAGTCTAAAGGAAAAACATATAGAGTCTTACTGTTAAGTGTCCCTTTTAGGTTAATATCAATTACTCTAAAGGCTTCTTTCGACTCCATCAGCTCACCACGTTCATCAACCTCATCAAGTGCAAAGGTATCCTTCCGCTCCATAATCCCAGCATTAGCCACCACAATATCGACTTGTCCAAAGCGCTCAGTCGCCTTCCGAAACAGCGATGTCATTTCGTCCCAGTTGGCAATATCTACCGCTATGAAAACGGCGTGAGAGGGGTAGCGACAGGATTGTATGAGTTCGTTGGCTGCATCATGGGCACTCGCTAAGTCGGCGATTACCACTTGAGCTCCATGAGCATTATAGAGTCGTGATGTTGCAGCTCCAATACCTCTGGCTCCTCCGGTGATGATCACTGTCTTATTTTTTACTGACATGATGGTTTGTTGACCTAAGATCGAAGTTGCTCAATCAAGGCTGCTTCGTAAGCCTGGAAGATGTCTAAAGTTAAATAGACCCTTACCAAGACATTTCTTCTGATCCTGGGATGATTGGTTGAAACAAGGAGAAGGGAACTTTAATCAGGTGGTTGGGCAGCTATGAAATCGCCGTGGGGAGAGTAATAGTACTCCGGGAAGAAGAGGGGGATGCATCTTGTAGTGGATCTCACACTTCCCCGCAAAGTTGAAACATGGAATGTAACCTTATGAAGGATCATCAATTCGTAAGAGCGTTGATCCTAGCTACGATCTTTCTTCTTCAGGAACATGGTTTGATACCCCGCAAACGATGTCCTACCCCACAAGGCTTGCATTACCTCATGGTGGAGAAAGCTAACAATCACTGTGCTGAGAGAGAATGAAGTTGTAATGTTTTCTAGACTTTTCGGTAGTACTTGTGTCTAGAATGTAGTTCTCTGAGGCGGTTATACGGCAGCGGGTACTACAGGTGTCCGATGCTATGCACAGTTTCTCCTTTGGAGATGGTGTGTAGGCACTCTGGCGGGGAGCCTAGCACTACCCCGATCATCACATGGTATTTGTCAGTACCACCGGGAAGACGGAAGCGAGCACACTCGATCATGACCAAACAAAGATGAAGAGTATCGATGCGTTACAAGTTTAGGGGCCTTTATTCACGCTACTAATTCTTCAGCTAGGAATAGGGAGGGAAAACAAGGCTTGTATCTGCAGAATGAAATACTCAAGAATCAAGATTGCCTCGTCGAAGCACAGACACTCAGGTCAAATAGTTCACACATTCCGATGATAATTAAGTACAATCTTGAGGACGCACTAGACTGTTCTGAACATGGCTAGTATGTGAAAATGGTACTTTGGACGTCACAGTCCCCTGGCTAAGCGCATCGTTTGATCGCAGCCAAGTTTAGGACGTCACAAATTTCTTCACGACCTAGCCAAACAGTTCTGGGTTTTCCCAGAATGCAAAATGACTTCCTTTTTCGGCTTTGGTGAAGATATACTTCTGAGCCCCTGGGATCTGCGACGCAGCCCATGTGATGCCTGTCGCATTGTTGAGACTTGCGTCACCTGCAAGAACTAACGCAGGAATATCGATCCTCGATAGGATATCTCGCCAATCCATGAACGCGTGGTTGATCAAGAGGGTGGCGACATGTGCGTCGCTCATCTTCCTGTTCTGCTTGATCATCCAGTCTAAATCGGACTGGGAGATGGAGGATGTAAACATGCTCTTGATGAAAGGGACCAATTCGTTGGTGAGGTTCGCTGAGAATGTATATACTTGGGCAGGCGAGAACAAGGCTGCTGATCAGGTATTCCTTTGTGCCCGCGTCCAAGTAGGGTCCTGTACCAACACTGAAGATTGATCGTCAATAACGAAGCGGGAGACTCGCCTGCGCTGAGCAGGATACTGGTCCCAGAAGGCCCAAGTAACGGACGAGCCCATGGAGTGCGCAACGATACTCACACCGCAGAGGCTAAGAGAGTTGATGACGTCGTGGAGGTCTGCGCCAAAGCGACTCAGACGATATCCGAAGTTTGGCTTGGCAGGGTCACCGTGGCCGCGCATGTCGTAGGTTGTTACGCGATAGCCGGCCGAAGAAGAGAAGTATTCAATCTGTCTATTCCGCTGCGCAGCGGTCTGCCTCCACCCGGGAATTAAAAGAAGCTGTTGGGCAGAAGGAGGGCCTGCCTGGATGTACCGTAGATCAACGCCGTCCTGAGTGGTGACATTGCCTGTCTTCAGGTGAGGCACTGGGCCGAGTTCATGGGGGTTTTTCGCGGTCGAGTCGGCCAAGGCAGCGACCCAAAGACTGGCGAGCAAGAAGATCTTCATGGTAGCTATTGATAGATGCAATGTAACTTGAGCTACGAATATTTGGGGTACCAAGCAGAGCTGACTGCCGACCAGCCCATTTATGCACCTTGTACTTACCTGATGTCTGTCTCTTGGGTGATCTTCCCCAGATTGGAGCACAGGCAGTTTCAACTCTCAAAACATATAAGATAAAGACTGGAAGAAATGGCACAAGGGGTAGAAAAGGCGAATTGGGGTTTAGTACCAATATTGGATCGATCCAGATAGCAAAGCAGATACGCCAGAGAGGAAGAAAAACCATGTCAATTTTTCGAACCATCTGAAAAACAGTTATCCGTCAGTAAAGTAGGACTTCCTTCTCCCTGGTCTTTTCACAAACCTCTCTTCCATCGCTAGCTCGTCTGGAGTCAGCGATAGAACATCTTGCTCGTTGCGGCTCTCGAACATTTCGACATCAATGGAACTTTTTGAAGAGCTCATTGCGTTTCTGGTCATCTAGAATAACTGTTTAAAAAGGGGGCATAAGTGCAAAGGATGAAGATTTCAAGAAGATCAGATTTGAGTAGTGGGCCTTAGGTAAAGGTCCGCTGAGATAGCTTAAATGATCAACAAAGAGGACATAAGAGAAGTGAGAGTACTCCATAAATCATCCAGGTTCCCCGCGGCCAACCCCGCTACTTACCCCATATGCTAACATGATTATCAGATCTGGGGTATTCTAGGTCCTAGGGGAACTCTCTAGGAAATCAAGGGCCGGGGAGAGATAGAGCACTCCGGACAGTCTAAACTGAAGCGATAGCGTTAGTTCCAGGCTAAAGCGCATTACAGGCTACGTCATATCGGGATCAATAGAGCAGGATGTATTGAGAGGACATATCACTTCCCAATTCGTCTTGGGTAATCTACCTTCGATCACGATCACGGTCACGCCCTCAGGCCACCAAGACGGAACGGAACAGACGTCGGTGCTTTGTAATCTCGGGCGCCTTCTTGTGTAAAAATAGGCTCGATTCTCAGAAGGCTCAATCTTCTCTTCTTCGCATTCAGATCACAAGAGATCCATCACTATACCTAATACAATTAACAGCTGCCGTGATCATTAAACATGGAATCCTGCTCAACACATCCTGACCTCGCAGGCAAGGTCGCTTTGATCATGGGCATCGGACAGACACAGACAGCATCAAAAGAGTCAGAACTTTGGGGGAATGGCACAGCCATCGCCTTTGCCCTTTCCAACAACGGCTTGACTATTTTTGGATACGATCTGAACCTTGAAGCCGCCAAGCTCACCCAATCGCGGCTCCCGGGACCTTGCGATGTCATGACCGCCAACGTCACTTCATCCTCAGATGTCAAAGCCGTAGGCGATGCGTGCTTCACCAAACACAGACGAATTGACATACTCATCAACAACGTCGGGTTTCCGGTTGCGGGAAAGGCATCTACGCTGTCTGAAGAGGCTTGGGATGACCAAATAGCCACGAACTTGAAGACTCTCTTCCTCGCCTGTAAACACGTTTTACCCATCATGGAAAACCAAGGCTCCGGGTCTATTGTCAATAAAGCCTCCATCGCGGGTCTTCGATCTCTTTCAAAGCCACAGATAGCTCATAACGCGGCAAAGGCAGCGGTCATACACTTCACGCAAGTTACAGATACTGAATATGCACCCAAGGGCATCAGACTGAACTGCGTCGCGCCGGGTATCATGTTAACACCGTTGATCAAGTCCTGGGAGAATTCCGAGGACAGTGAGTAGAAGAAGATGTATCACAAGATTATGAGCAGTAATATCCCGCTTGGAGTGTTACGAGAGGCGTTTAACGTTGCAAACGCGGTGTCGTTTCTTAGCAGTAACGCTGCTAAGTACATACATAACTGGTCATACAATGGTGGTTGATGGCGGCCTGACAATTACTACTGCAGTGTAAAATGATACAGAATACTTTCATGTTAACTAGCTTACTGATATACTAATGTAGTATAAGTATGTTATTCTGTTAAGTAATCGTTCGAATTATACTTATCTCATAATGGTCTCTATATGCATAGTTGCGAAGGACATTAGATATCTATCTCAAAACTGTCTATGTCGCTTACTAGGCTTCTCATCATCTTCGGTATAGCCCAGAAGCCTCAGGGCCTCTTTCGCCGTAAGTCTCGATTGCCGTTGTGTCGATGTCTCAGCATACGGATGCCGCACCATACCAAGAGCCGCATCCCTCAAAGCTAGCAAAAAGGTCAGCACAACTCCGCCGCAACGGAAATAAGGTCGTACCCTTATCATGAAGCTTGTTTAAAGCATGAATAGCTTCTCCATACATGTCGTGAAACTCTTTCTGCAACTCACCAGCCTCAGAGCCAGGCCTCCAAGGATTCTTGCCCTGTCGCCACGGATGTCGCCCCGAAATCATCTCCATGGCCATGACGCCGATACTCCAGATATCAGCCAGCTCATTATATCCTGTCATCTCTCGCTCAGGTGCTAGCCACCCGATCGTTCCGCCGGTTCCAGGCCGAGCAAGGTGATATCTACCTGGAAAAGGGCTTTCCTCAGCGTCGTCGAGATCGAGTAACACCACGGATATGCTCTCGCTGGTCCAAGTACGGATTCCAACGTTGCCGGATTTGAGATCTCCGTGCATCCAGCGGTTTTTGTGCAGGAAGTTTGTGGCGCCAAGGATGTCTATCAGAACGGTTGTGACGATGGATATCCTGGTTGGTAAGCTCGTGCGGCGACGTTGTACTGTCAGCGATGATCTCACCTTTCTTGACCTTGTTTGAAGAACCCCCTTGTGAGTGCGGTGGAAAGTATGTCCTGAGCAGCTGGTTCTTGAACGAACCAAACGTCCGCTATCCTATTGGATGATCTCACATCATCCGTGATAACTTCGATAAGTCGCAGCAATCGGTTTTCATTCTTCCTCTGGCATAATGCAGCGAGTGTCTCCAGCTTCGACTGAACCTTTCGTGTGCGCTCCCTATCTCTCCCAACCTGCACTCTCTTCAAAGCAACACGTTGGCCATGATCATTTGAAGCGATGCTCACCATTCCCGACGCTCCTTTGCCTACAGTGCCTGCACTGATAGTCCACTGTCCGATGACAATGGGACTGCTTTCAGATGGTGTTGGTGTTAGCGATAGCTCCAGCAGAGTCTTAGAAATATTGAGGTGCTCGTCCAAGTAACTTTTGACTCTGCTGGGGTAGTCGTCTGCGTACGACCCTCGAGCATACTGGATGCGGTAGCAGAGGGAGCCGAATGCCAGGCTAGCGGATGACTGGTTGAAAACTCGTTTCCTGGTGATCTTATCTCCGTTGACCAAGGTGATAGATCTATCAGTCATTGGCTGCACATATATGAAACTTATTTCATCAATTTGGAGAATAGCCTGATTGCGTCGGACTTTGTACATCTTTTCATTAGCCGAACGTAAACAAATGACGATATCGTTTAAATGAGGGCCATTTCTCAAAGAACCAACAACCCATCCTCTTGAGGGATTTCGAGGGGGTTGATCGAGCGATATGAAGTAATGGCCTTTCCAGATTCTAGACTGCTCTTGATGCTTCTCCTCTTCCTTGTCTGAGCGAAATGATGTTTTTGGGTCCCGTGGTGACGAAATTGGTGATGACGATGACAGGTTTTCGGATGCTGGTCTAAGTAATCGACCAACTTCATGATCGTTTTGTTGCTTTGAGGAAATCCACATGCATTTTCGTGTGTGTTGCCGCGCACCTTGGACATCAGGATCCTCGCTCTGTTCTTGTAGCCACTCGGCAACTTCACTAAATGCCAGCCGCGCCTCAGCGTTATCTGGTGTAAGAATAATACTAGCCCCTTCCGCTGAAGAGCCTGGTAAAGTAGGGTCTTCGACCGTCTCTTGGCTACTTGGGATATCTGATACATCCATAATTCTGGGTTTCCATATGAGCTTAAGTTAGAAATAAACAGTTGCTGGAGGGGTAAAATGATTCTGGGTCTGGCGAGTGCAGGGTAAGCTGGGGTTAAGATCTGAAGATCAAAGAAGTGACCAATGACGGGCTGGTATGGGCAAAGCGTAATCAACGGGCGATTATTCTTCCGCCATCGACGCGTCAATTTGGCGTCAGGCCAGTCGCTTCTCACCTCAACACCATCCATCAATCAGCGCCGCAAATGTTTCCAGGACAGAGAAAACGCGGCTGGCGACAATGCCTGGCCGATAGTTATGAAAAGAATCATGGGGTAAGTGTATCAGCATATTAAATGATGGTTCGAGCTGTACTGATTCTATCGCAAGCCTCTCGAGGACCCAGTCCCGACCTTCGGCGCCAAATTGGTGACATTTCCATCGACGCCTACTCTACCCATGTGCTTCGCCACACCTGACCCCGATTTCCTCGAGGAACTTGATCGACGTCTCTGCGCTATCGAAGCCGACCCAGTGCCCAAGTGCCTGCAGCCCCTGTGTTTCGATGAACCTGTGGTCGAGTTGAGCTGCTCCGACAATGACACCGAGGATGAAGGCTGCGAAAAAATGCGAGAATCGATGCGCCAGGCCACAATTCGCGTATATGCGAGTTTCGGAATAGATTTTGTTGCTGTTGAAGCTAAGCGAGAGGCGCGAAGGGTTGCGAGGGAGAAGAGACGCGAAGCCAGGGCAGTCGAATCGAACAGTACCAAGCCTGCGCTTCTACCATCGAACGATCATGCTACCAAGCCCTCTAGCAATGCTACTGAAGTAAACACGGCCGTAGAGCAGGCTAGACACCAGAAGCGTAAGCGCCAAATTGAGGATGAAGAAGACCGACCTCGTCGTAAGGTCGGCAAACCCAGCGACACAACCAGGGCTCGACCAAAGCGACGAACTCGCCCATCGTTGAAGCCGCAAGCTTCATACAGTCCTCCGCAAACACCTTCACCGACCGAGAGAGAACATGCACAAGGACAAGCTGGCTCGGCGTCATCTCCCGAGTCTCTCATCGTGCAACAGCCAACACCCGAGCTCGACAGCTACTCGAAGCTCGGGAGGGGTCAGGAATTGCCAATTGCAGTAGCGGAATTGTCACCAGGATGAGCGTTATCGGGCGTATGAGATCTAATTTTAAGAGTTGAGGATAATGCGGCGACGCACTCCGACTTCTCCCCATGGGTTCAATACTGAACCTAAAGCTATTATCGCCCTCCAGCCCGACCATCAACATGAGCGGATAAAGCGATACAGCTATATATAAAGCTTCTCTACCGCCTGATCGCCTCGCTCTAGCCTGCGCGTGAAGAAATTGAGTCTTTTCGTCTCGGTTACTCGTGCGGTTGGCCATTTGGAGACCCTGCCCAGAACGTCACACCGGTCAATGGGGGCAATTGTCGCCTCCAGATGAGGACGCAAAGATCTTGTAGCTGCTTATCTAGTGTTGGAAACGCCATTCTGTCGCTAAGCAGAGATGCCATGGTGGTAAGAACGCTCTTGATGAGTACTAGGAAGCTTCGTTACAAGGAGGATTATGCTGTATTAGGCACTAAGGCTTTGAGGTGGCCTGCATGGAAATACAGAGTAATAAATTATTTGCTCAACGCCCGAGCTCAATTGCTTGTTTCTGCTCCCTGTTCTATTCCCATGTTGGATTAATTACACTTGTAATGCATCTCGAGGTGCTTGATCAGCTTGTGACCCACTTTCTACTCCCATTCGACTGACTCTCATTGACTACCAAAGATTGAGTGAATCTTGAGATACCATGCTGCGACTGATTGATTAATGGCTAAGAGATTATGACATCTCCACGAGACATCAATCCAGCAAATTGATAAATACCGGTTATTTTGGATGGCCTGTTACAATTCACGTGTGCTAGACCTTTCCTTATTGCTGCGTCCATTACACCTCTGGACCTCCTCCGTTGCTCCAGTTTCTTATCAGGCGGGTGACACGACCTGGCATGGCATGCATTGCTGCCTACTATGTCATGAGCCGTAGGAGAAAACCCCACGCCAACATGCTGTCTTTCCATATGGTTTTGTAACCAATCAGAAATTCAGCGAAAAAAACTTCTGATATAACCAAAGTTAGGACACCCACTAAGGGGAAAAACAAAAAATGACCCCTCGGTGGGGGAAATGGCAGTGAATCTTGGTGTATTGAGGTCGCTTAATTTAGTTCCCCAAGGACGCAGCTCCAGCTTCATCCGTTCTTCATTATCATCACATGGACTACTCTCCTCTTCTCTCTGACCAGAAATGCTCTAGCAATGCTAAATGGGATGACTGCATATACTGCTAGCAATCGACCCTATCAGAAGAAGTTTAACTTGCTATCTGCCGCTCGCAGTCCATGCCCTTTGTAGAGTTCATTTGCCACATCAGCATAGACCGGGGTGTTGGGAGGCCTCATTCCTCAGACACAGGCACTCACAGGTACAGAAATTAGAGAGCAATAACGAGATATGGCGCGTGGGGCAAGCATCAGGTGCCGAATAGACTCAAGTAAAAGTCAGTTGAGAAAGCATTAGGAAGCTGAGAAGTGCGATGCTCAGCTAATTGCGTCGAGGTGAGCCCAAGAATGAATCTTCAATCGACATCACACTGGTATCGTGCAAAGCGTGGAGTAGCCACAACGAACATTCCAGCTTTGGTTGAAAGAGCCTCAATTAAGGTGAAGGTCAAATTGAACCAGCCAATTATGCAGTCGGCTTGATCTAACCAATCAAGGAGAACATCACAGAGTAACGCCTTGACGGTTGAAGCCAGAATCATGTTAGTATTGCCGTATTTGGAACTTGGGTCCATTTGAGAGGGTAAATCGTATTAGAAGTTGACCACTGAATGATGGGGCTCTATGGAACGGCCACAAAGTCCAATTTTGGAGCAAGTGAGATATAGCAAACCAGGGGCAGGGTATGAAAGAGGCTGCATCAGTTACTTAATCTACCTCTGCTGGCTGATGTTGGTTTACAAATAATAATTTACCAAGAAGGTTAGTAAGAAAGGCTCTCAGGTACGTCCGCTATACTCTGCTAGGCATTCGATAGCATGAATTTATAGAGATAGAAAATAACTTTAGAGATAATTTATTAAAAAGTAAGTGGCTATTATAAGAAAGTAAAAAACGCATTTGCATACGTAAGTAAAACAACCACGGGCGATTAATCGACATGGAAAAGACAAGTCGACAGAGCATGGACACGGGAGATAAGGTGTTGAGAAAGAGAGAGGGTTACACGACAACTAAGAATAGAAGAGGGTGCTTACAGCTGAAAGCGAGAGGGTGCAATTTGATATGAGCTAGTCTGGTTTTATCTTTTTACACACAGCATCGCGCGTCTGCAGGACAAGGGGGAGAAGATCTTAGCGTCTTGATATGTGTTGTCTCCCTGTGGTGGGCCTCCTGGTGGGCCTCCTGGGATGAATGCTATCCCCTCCTCCCTGAATTGCATCTGCCCGTCATTTGCTTACAACTTTAGAAATCGCCACTTCTCGTTCATTTAACAATTTCAGAGAAAGAAATACCAATCTGCAACAGCTGAAGGTATCCTCATGGCTTCAACGGATAAGAAGCCATCCGAGGAGGCGCTTTTGAACTGGTACAAAGGCTTACAGCCGCTCACAGTCGATATTGTGGGAGACTTTGCAGGCCGAGAGCTATTCCTAATCCATGGAGAGGCTTTGATGCAGTATTGCCTCATCGAGGCCAGAGCTGATTTTGACAGTAAGTCCTTTCATTTCGCTGGAGTTTGTGAGATAGCGCCTGACAAATCATTGTAGGAGGATTCCAGTTGTTGCACGCCATCCAAGCCGTGGAGAAGTTCCTCGTAAACCTAAAGAACGGGGACTGCAACTTTGATATAGTGTTCTTTCGTGACTTTGAAAATGTCTGCGCGTCTGAGGGTAGCGCCGGCTCGAAACATCCTTACAAGTACAAGCTTACACGCCGGATTCTCATCCAGCATCTTACCCGAGGCATCGCCGACTTCAAGATCCTGGAATTCGATTCCTTTGACAGTCAAGAGTGTAGAGCGTATCTCGCTAACAATGCAATACATTTCATGCTCTGTGATGATGGAAGGGGAGTCAGCCTAGACCAGTCTGTTCGCCTTCGACATCTTATATGGAAAGTCATAAGCAGCGGGAGAAATGTGGCCCTCATCAACTCGATTTCATGGAAGAGTTCAAAAGTGAGCCCGATTGACTTGAATATAAAGATTGTGTAAATGCTAATGGGGTCAGATTTTCATGCCTCTCCTGAGTGGTTCGAAAGGCATGCTGCCAGATCTCCATATCGACACTCCCGCGTGTGAGACGAAACCATCGGCGGAGTTTTCGCAGAAAGTACTTGATGAGACGCTAAGACTCTCAATTAAAAGCTCGGATCTTTCAGCAAGAGAAAAGTTCGCTGCCGTCTTTTGTCGCGTTTTCCTTGAACAATCCTCAAAGGAAGGTGAGATATCTGGCGTTGACCTCGAGCTTGTGGAGGCGCTGCTTCTTCACATGGCTGCTCTCAGAGCCTGCCATCTCCAAAACCGAAATATCCATCCAGAGAGATTTTCGAAACACATTGTTGATAGCTACGACACTGGCTTTGTACAACTCTTTTGTACTGCGTCCCAAAATCTGGCAGAGAATGGATATGCTGTGAGAGGGCAAGCCGAGTGGGATTTATTCGATCTCTTCGATGGCCGTATATTCTTTTACATTCTCCAATCGATACGGGATGGATCCGAGTTTCCTATACCCATTGTTGACCGAGCAAAAGTTCTTTCGGCAACCGCCTTTGGGCAGAGGAGCATGAATGGTCGAAGCCTTTTCATGGCCCTCAAAGCATCAGAGAGTAACCTACCTCCTGTACCACCTCACTTAACTCCCACTGTTTTGTCGTTTGATCACCCCGTACTAAATGAGTTCCTCGAGGATGTCTGGGTCAAAGAAGTGGTAGATGATGTCGATCCTGCTGCTGAAGTTGTGTTCCAAGATCTTCGTCACTGGCATGCTTACAAACCAATCACCACTAGTACAAGGATGACACGCGACAAAGTCCCCGTCTGGCTGGAGAATCTTAGGCGCAAGAGACATCAAAGACAAATGGCAGATGTCATTTTGTACGCAGCGAGTCTCAGCAACTCTGTTGGAAAGGTTTTCAGCCGAGAAACTATTGTTGTGGGCGCACTCACCAAGCAAAAGTCGGCTCACGCTGGGTTGAATGCAGACACTAACGGTAGAAGGCAGGCAAAGGTAGGCAATCAAGCTCTCAAAGGTGGTAAACAGAAGGCACTCCTAGCTGCCTGTGCGCTGAATGAGAAGAAAGCGCTAGCAAAGCAAAACGATGCCTTGCACCTCTGGGCCATAAAGTGCGCCGAAATTGAGGACACTGATAATCCAGTTAAGCAATATCTGAAGGCTTTGGCTTTTCTATCTGATGGATCCCCAGGAAGCCATATTTCTGTCAAGCCAGAAGTTTTACTGTATCTTTGTCACATACTTCGGAGAGTCTGGGACCAGACGCGTAAACAGGTCGATGAGAATTCCCCCAGAGGTCAGTTCCAACTTCGGCCATCAGAATGACTTTTCTGTTATTGGAAAAAAGGAACTAACGTTCTTAGGGCTATACATTATATCTATGATATGGAACTGGCTCAAGGTCATTTCGAGATCGGACAAGTGTACGCCAGATGTTGCAAGTGCCGCCCAAGGAATCATGAGAACCCTCGCAATAAGCCAGCTGAGCATCAATATCCAGGAGCGACAACGCAAGCTGCCTTTCGCCATCTTACCTTGCATGATGATGAAAGATGCACCGAGACTTATACAGGATCATCGACTTCTTCAGCTTCATCACGGGGGGCCTTACATGGATAGGCGATTTGACTCTCGGCCCGATGGACGGGTGCCCTTTGAACCAGATGCCTGGCAGCGGGACATTCTCGACTCGATTGATGCCGATGAAAGCTTGTTAGTAGTGGCTCCAACATCTGCAGGAAAAACCTTCATATCCTTCTACGCCATGAAGAAAGTACTTGAGAAGAGCGACGATGGAGTCCTGGTGTACGTCGCTCCCACAAAGGCCCTCGTGAACCAGATTGCTGCGGAGATCGAGGCCCGATTCTCCAAACGATTCAGGACGCAGGAAGGAAAATCCGTTTGGGCAATCCACACACGTGATTACCGCATCAACAACCCTGCTCGGTGCCAAATCTTGGTTACAGTGCCTCACATGTTGCAAATCATGCTTCTGGCCCCGACAAACGCTAGCAGCCCAACTGCATGGTCACGGCGTGTGAAGAGAATCATATTTGACGAGGTTCACTGTATCGGACAAGCTGAGGATGGAATCATCTGGGAACAGCTGCTGTTGCTTGCCCCGTGTCCTATCATTGCCCTCTCGGCGACGGTTGGAAACCCTGACGAGCTTAGGGACTGGCTTTCCAAATTACAGGCACAAAAGGGGTTTAAAATGAAGATGATTGTGCATGAGGTTCGATACTCTGATCTCCGTAAATTCATTTACGAGCCTCCGCATAACTTTAGCTTCAATGGGCTCGCAAAGGTTTCCAGACTTCCTGTACCAGGGCTCGACGAGGGTGACAGCATCAGTCCAAACTTCAAGTTTGTGCACCCTATAGTAGCCCTTAAAGACAGGCGAGTTTGATCCCTAATGCCGAGGCCGGTAGCAGGTACTGACCGATCTGTTAATAGGAACATTGCAGCGCTAGATGATATCACACTGGAGGCTAGAGACTGCCTCACTCTTTGGAACAACATGCAAAGCACTTTTACAAAAGACCTCCTCGGAAATCAGAGCGAACTTGACCCTCTGAAAGTCCTGCCAGAGGTGATCGAAAAATCTCATATTGTGGAATGGGAGAAACGCCTAAAGAGGAAGTTAAAGGAGGCCATGGAGAACCCCGAATCTCCCTTCTACGTTTTGCAAGAGAGCATTGACTCTTCAGCACATAATGAAAGGACTTCCAAAATTCAACACTGCGTGCAATCAAATCCCGTTGACCATATTGATAGGCTGTTTACTTTGGCATGTGAGCTTCACTTACAGGACGCCTTGCCAGCTCTTGTTTTTAACTACGACCGCTCCGAGTGCGAAATGGCTGTCAGAAGCATCTCCTGTAAGCTGAACGACGCCGAACAGGCGTTCAAGAGAAGTGACACTACCTGGAAGAAGAAACTCCGTGACTTTGAACAGTGGCAACGGCAGAAAGGAAATAACCGAGAGGTTCGATTCTCAAAACGCTCAGAAAGTGGGGAACGGAATCCATCAAAGCTTGAGATCGCCCGCGAGGAGGGGAGTGTTGAGACCAGCCCTTGGGAGAGTTTCGATCCCGAGGCCCCCTTAGACCACTTCAGCTTCGCAGACGCCAAAAGAATGCAGCAGAAAGACCTTGACGATTTGTTGCTTCGACTGGATCCGAAGAAAGTCCAGCTGTGGCTAATGGATGCCCTTCGACGTGGATTGGGTGTTCATCACGCCGGTATGAACCTCCAGTACCGTCGGATGTAAGTTCAATCTATTTGTCTATCTCACATTCAACCCTTGACCCAGCACTGAGATATGAGGAATGGTCTCTGACTGAATGTAGTGTAGAGATACTCTTCCGGAAGGGCTATATCCGACTAGTCGTTGCAACTGGAACCCTTGCGCTTGGCATTAACATGCCCTGCAAGACAGTCGTCTTCAGCGGGGACTCTATGTTTCTGTCTCCTCAGAACTATCGCCAGGCGTCCGGCCGCGCTGGAAGACGTGGGTTCGATTTGCTTGGAAATGTCGTCTTTAACGGTATCAGCCGAGATCGGGTGCACGAGATCATGTCCTCTCGGTTACCTGCTCTTAAGGGCCAATTCCCAATCTCAACCACGCTTGTCCTTCGTCTATTTGTCCTCTTGAGTGGAACGAACAACAATGAATTCGCTGTCAGCGCGGTCAAATCTCTCTTATCACAAACTCGCTTATACCTAGGAGGACCAGATGCCGAAATGACAGTCAAACACCACCTGCGCTTCTCAATCGAATACCTGAGACGCCAAAACCTTCTCTCGGTAAAAGGAGTACCTATTCACTTCGCGGGACTTGTAGGTCATTTGTACTTTACGGAGAACGCCGTCTTTGCATTTCACTCGTTGCTCCGCGGTGGCTACTTTCATAAGCTGTGCAACGACATTGACTGCGACCGTGAGAGAGTGCTTCGCGAGATGATGTTAGTGCTCAGCCACCTGTTCAACAGAATTCCTATTCAGCAGACTGCGAAAGCCCTAGAAATTGTCGAAAGCTCTTCATCTGATATCTTCCTCAAACGACTGCCAGTTGCCGCAGAGCAACTACTTGTTCGGCATAACCGGGAAACCCTCTTGACTTTTAAGGACTATGTATCATCTTACATCAATGCACACTTACATGACCTTCCAGACCACACACTTCCACTGACCAAGATTCCGATTGGACCAGAGAAAGGACATGGGTGCAGTCTGACAAGCGACCCTCCACCGGTCATCCGGTCTCCATTTGTGGCACTTTCTGGATTTACGGATGACTTTGACTCAATCAAAGAGTTGTGTTCGACAGTTAGAAACGGGGTATTTCTAGAAGAGTCTTCTATCCCCTACCTCCCAGTCTGGCCGATCGATACCACTGTTGAGCTAAACGCCTATCTCTATGACTTTTTCAAGCACGGGAGTTTGAAAGTGCTGGTGCGCGATAACCTTATCAAGCGGGGCGATGTGTGGTTTCATCTCAAGGACTTTTCCCTCGTGCTGAAGACAATCGTGACCAGCCTCAAGGGCGTGATTGACTCAGGGGGCGGCTTCTACATGGAGGATACTGATGGTGATGACAACACGAGTGACATGAGCGAAGGAGACCACGAGGCTATTGCAGAGGTGGTTGAGGTACAGAAGGCAGATCAAGCACCCGAGGAGATTGCTAAAGCGTTAGCAAAGACTAAGGCCAATGCTGAGGTTCCCGATAGCTGGGAGGATGAGAGTGACGCATCTGCATCTGCGTCTGGAGGTTCCATGCCCGATTCGGGTGTTGTCGGCTCATCTGCATCTAAAGACCCAGTCGTTATGCAGTCCGAGTTTGATAACGGATGTAGATTAATGCAGGTCTTAAGGGCGTTCGAGTTGCTGGAAGCAGAGTTCGCGGACAAATTCTACAAAATAGGTGCTTGACCGGCACTAGGGACTCACGGAGGAAAGCACCCGCAACAATACCAATCCACTTCAAAGGAGAAGACGAATGCTTTCCAGTACGAGTGACACGATTCAGTGTCAAGTTATAACCGGGGTCTTCAATAAGCCCCAACTTTGCCTCCATTCGCCGTCCATTGTTTGTCATGGAATACTCGGAATTTGAATCGAGATAATCGCGACACGCTAGAACATATTTGCGATGAGAAAGCTCGGAAGGCTCTGGTGCAAGAATTCCTCTGAATCATTGTTTTGAGGTCTCTGGGTCTGAGTCTGACTTCGCTTTCCAGGCAAACAGTGACAGATTAGTGCTCTCCCTGCATATGTCTTCTTGTAGTCGAAGAAACTCCCTGGCTCCTCCGCCGTATATCGGTGGCCTGTGATATGGTTAGTCTTCACCTTCTTGGAATGTGAAAGGAGGCAAGTACATGTTGATATTAAAGATGCCCAGTAGACAATAAGCCATGTCCTCAACCCTGGTAGTTTTACGAGCTGAGGCCCATGAAATCTTTCTCCCGATAGGGATTCCCGGAAGACAGGCACTGTTCTGAAGAACAGCCATATCTACCCCGGACTTCTGTGAGATTCCCTAGCTTAGAGTAGAGTGATCTACTCGGGGCTGCCACACATTATCGGAAAACTCGAGCCTCTGTGGCGCGATGAGCTCCTGAAGCGTCCAGCCTCGGCTGAACCAGCAATATTCTCCTCCAACCAGCCAGTCAAGCATGGGCCGTCCCGACAACCAACGGCAGGTCTAAGATGAATGCAAAGCAGACTTGAGCCTGTTTATACCCCCCGAACATGGAGTTGATAGCATCCGTTAGCTCAGCGCTGCTCGTCTTATCAATACAGCAAGTATCAACCCATGCATACTTAAGGCCCCAGGACCTCGCTATTTGGCACGTCTTTTCGATCTTGGCGAACACCGATTTTCGCCTAGCAAAGTCCAAGTTGCCGAAGTCCTGGAAGGATACCTCGTCATGCTCCCATGTATGCGAGAGAATAGCATATTGCACGTTAAGAGGCTCCAGAACGGATTCCAGCAAAAGGTTGGTAGTGTTGATTAGCCAGATTTCGAAGCTTACACTGCCTCTGGCGAAATTGCACACAACGCCTACACCAGGGAAAGGGTGAATCAGGGCTATTTTTATGGAGATTAGATATTCTAAAGCATGTGACAACCATAAGATGGTCAAACTGTATAAGGAGTTTGAGCGTATTATACGGAGGACGATGGAGACGATGCCTGAAGCAGCGTAAGGCTGCAGCGCGTGCTGGGCATTGCTGTGTGTTACAGGCTGGGTAAGCAAGTTCCCTGCTTCTCAACACGGGCCGGTCCAACCCTCACGCCTAAGACGATTTACTGTCTGAGACTCTGGCTACCGCTCAGTCCGGAGATAGCTCCAATATCATTTTTCTTACACAAGTGACCCTTCTTTACTCTCCAACGAGTCTGTTATTGGTTAATTTGTTGACTTTGCTTCACAATTCGTATCTGCGCCGAACTCAGTCAACCTCAAAAGCTGACCTTACTGGCAGCTCCATGCTGACAAGATGGAAGACAATAAACCAAAAGACAACCAGAAGGATGTGGCATTACGGGCGAGCGATAACAAGGGCCTCGACGTGGATAGTGACGCTGGATCGATCCAAGGACAGCGTACCCCAGCAGAGATTCAGATACACAGACGATTGACAGAGATAAAAAGAAAGCTGAGGCGGGCTAACAAGTTGGTCACCGAAATATGTCACTTGAAGGCTGAAATTGCTCACGACTTGAACACCTTTTTCGAGGAGCTGCCGACGCCGCTCTCCTCTCGCGGTATTCAGGGTGACGACGACAGTAATGCCTCGGATTTCGAACCTTCGGCCAAGTCCTCAAATGGTGATATTCCGCAGCTAGTCACTGCTCCTCGTATTCAATTAGAGCATGGAAAGAACTTGGCCACCACGGTAGTGTCCGCGGCGAAACTGCTCCAGAACCCATTGATGCCATTGAGATCCCGAGCGATGAACCGATAGGGACATTCGAGCCCGGAGCGACATGGGACCGGACGTTGGAAACCATTTGCGATCCTTCCGGGCACAACCTTGGCTTGCCCGAGCGGCTTCTGATAAACTCGACGCGGCTGAAACTCATGCTCCGTGGCTTTGATGCATCGTTGGATAGCCAAAAGTCTATTGCCTCCAGCCTGCCTCTTACGATTCTCCGGCCGTTCAAGATATTGGACTATCACTATCCCAGAATAAAAAATCTTCTGAAGTCCCTGGAAGATGAGGCCTGTTCTAACAACTTGAGCACTGAGTCCAGAAATGACACTCCTTCAAGTGGCGAGGGCGAAACTATCACAACAGCCGCAGACGAGGAGGACTATATCAATGACATACACTGCTTGGTCGCGTATCTGGATGACATGATCCTACCGTTATCAAAGAGGCTAGCAGACGAATCGGATGTCGTCCGCTTTTCGGATTTGTGGTATTTATTCCCTCCCGATTCTTTCATATACGCCAGGAAATCAGACTTTGTGCACAAAGTCTGGCGCGTCGTTCAGAGAACAGGCGGTCGGAGATATATGAGGAGGCCGGATCATGTTCCCGAGAGCTCATTCCGATACCAGTTTAGCCCATTTGTCGTTGATTGCTACTTCATCGACTTTGACGGAAGGCATTTTGTACCTGTGTTTGGGCAGTTCGAGATCGACTTTTTCGATGATGTACAGCCCATCAGCTCGCTGCCTGTATCCCCTCTCCGCATCGCTGAGAAGGATGGCCTTATCCATCGGGATCAGCTTGAGGCTAGATCCCGGGAGTTCATTGACCATACTAGCGTTGGGCATCGATACCGTGTGTGAGGCGCGTGCTGTAAGCATCAGTGGCGGTTTCTATCAACTCAAAATAACACTCTTATCAAATCAGTTCAGGCAGTATACCGGCTACCTAACACAATTGCCCAAGATAAGCTTTTCAGCCTATCTGATGATCACGTCTGACGCATAAAGAGAACTCAAATGCGGGCATCGATACCACTGCGGGTGGAGCCATGGTAGGACGATCGGTGGGATGAAGCTGGAGGAGGCCAACGAGAACTTCGACAGCGACGTCATCGTTGACTATCGCCGTGCCCTCGAGCATGTTCCAGCATGGAGACCATCAGCTGATGACCCCCAGCTTTATGCTATGGACCATGCTGAACTCAGCCAAACTGGAGGCGTGGCTCAAGATATCGACCAGGATTGGAAATGGGATAAGAAACTCTCCAACGAGATATTGGCCAAATTCAGAAAATGCTTGGCTTCTTGGACCAACCCGGCAGACGTTCCTGATCGCGAATATTTACTCTTGCTTCCTGATCGGGTGTTTGGTTACGTTCTGGGTAACCGTAAATGGGGTATGATTGCTAGCAACCTTCCCGTCGTTGCTCTCCCATGGGGTAATTGCTAACTTCAATTCAGCCTCTCTCCGGGTTGGCAGCTCAGATGAAGGCGAGAAGCCCTTACTTCCTATCGCCACCGATGATGACCCCTGGAAGTACCTATACTCACCAAAAGAACACAAGGAAATGATTCGGTCATTGCTAGAACAAATGGTTCGGAACTCCGCGGAAAATGAAAATGTCGACATAGTTAGAGGTAAAGGTAAGATGATTGACCGCGATATTCATTCTAGTCCTTACTTTAAAAGACTTGTTGGCGGAGTAAGGGAGAGCCACTGATTTACACTCAATACCTAAAGATCTGCAAGGGGCTAACTTATGACATTGCAGGTCGTGGGCTTATCCTATTGTTGCATGGTCCACCAGGGGTTGGAAAGACATTTACTGCTGGTAAGGCGATAAGGAGACTCTTTAAAATTTTGTTAAGAACGAAACTAAAGAACAAAATAGAGTACGCGGCCCTGGCTACGAAAAGGCCGCTGTTTTCCATAACTTGCGGTAAGTTGGATCAACGCGATCCCATAGGAAACGATCCGTTGTCCTTTACTAAAGTCTCCACAGGCGACCTTGGTCTCTCGGCAGAGGATATAGAAAGAAACTTGAAGGAATTCTTCCGTTTATCCCATGCCTGGGGCTGTGTCTTGCTTCTAGATGAAGCTGATGTTTTTCTATCAAAGCGGAAGTAGGAGGATATTCTCCGAAACAGTTTAGTCTCGGGTTTTCTTTCCGTTCCGCCATCAAGCTGACTTTTGTCCACTGACGTGACTCAAAGTCTTTCTCCGAACCCTCGAGTATTATCCTGGTGTTATTTTCTTGACAACCAACAGGGCTGGGGACTTTGACGCGGCATTCGCTTCTCGCATACACATTTCCCTCCATTACCCAGCTTTGGACTTGCAGGGAACATGCGTAATTTGGAACAACATGCTTTCGAACATGAGAAGACACCGAGGCATGGTGGCGGATGATGAAGCACTTCTCGACTACGCCCGGCAACTATATAAAGCACAGTCTTCTAGAGGTCGCCCTTGAAACGGACGGCAGATCCGAAATGCATTCCAGAGTGCCGTTGCCATTGCTGACTTCGAGAAAGAGCCCGGCTCGTCTTTGCGACTCACTACAGACCAGTTCAGGAAGGTTTCGCAGTCATATGATGAATTCAACCAGTACAGGTTTAGCATCGCCGGCGAATCAAACCCTGCGTCAGAAGATGCAGTTATCGAACGCAGCAGGCCCTACGCGCAGCGCCATCGTGACAGAGAAGCGCCTGGGGAATCCTTGCCCCATAGCACTAGTTCGGTGTCCAGCGGTTCGCCCAGAAGACCTCGTCAAAAAACAGATAACAGGAAAGAGTTATACTCTGCACCTCTTATACCACCATCGTTCTCGAATCCTGCTTCGCAGGAGCAGCAAAACTTCCAACCGAAGCAAAATTGGAATCATCCAGGGTCTTCCTTAGACGTTCAACCACAGTCGCAATATGCTCCTCCGGGATGGGCTCCGATCCAGAATATGGCTATTTTGCCAATCAGCATGGGCTACAGCCCGATGGGAATGCCAGTACACATGCCAATGGCAGCGCCCTTTCAATGCCATAGTGCAGCGATGAACCCCCACAATCTAGGAGGCCCCGGTTCTCCATTCCAGCCCCCGACCACGCCAGGGGTACTCCCTCAGTCCTCCCAATTCGCTAACCACTTTCAAGCGCAACCGATAGCCCCCCAGGCAACCCAACCCCAGTCAAGCAAGCCTCAGTCAAGTCAACTTGGATTAGGTCAAACGGTGTCAAGTCAGAGGCCGCCAGGAAAAGAATCAGGAGGAGGATTCTGGGGACGGTTCAATTACGATGACCAGACCAGCCATCCCAGTGCCTCGGAGCAGGCAAGAACCGAACATAGCGAAATAAGGTTTTGATATCTTCTCCCCTCTAGTATTCTATGGTGCGGAAGCGGCGCTGGTAAACTCGGCTGCGTTAACCGAGCTCTCGTGATGTGAGTCTCTAGTCTAGTAATTAACATTTTCGAGCTTGAGATATGTTCCAGAAGCGACATGATGCCAAACTGTATTTAAGATGTTCTAAGCGATGAAAGCAGAGCAATGCGCTTTTCCGGACCAATTCTGAGATATTGGCTTCCAAAGAGCTGACTTTCTTGACCGACACGAAGTCTTGGACTGTCGATGACCTTTACCTCATCTTTGCGAAGCTCCGGTATAGACTCATTGTGAACCAGGACCTGTCCTTCTTTATTGGTTGCTTTGATCAATGTCCAGAGGATCAACAACGATGGTTCATGGACCGTCTGTTGAGGGAGAACAGCTACAGAGAAGCGTCACTACGCATCATCATATCCACATCAAGTAATGACAGCCTCGGCATTGACAGCGTGACGCCGAATAGGCACATCAATGTGGCTGAATGCCCTCTGTTCGAAGAGCCACAACAGAAACTGCTGTTGGACTTGAAGTCAGACCTCGATGATCTGGTAGCCATACGGCCAGTATACAGCGAGTTCCTATCTGAGATCAAGAATCTAGTCACGGACTGCCACCACATGCCACAAGTTGCAAGTTCAATCCTGAGACTCTTAGCATCTTGCCATCGGGGTAAGAGTGAGGCCGAGATCTCCTCTATCATCGCAGCATTATCACCAGCCAATGCAGATAATATTGTGAAGGTCTTCATAGAGCACCTACCACCCCTTCTCCAGGAAAGGGCCAAGACAGCTTTCAATTGTATCCAGCATGCTATGGAGCCCTGGTCAGCCGATGCTCTTGTCGAAGCCCTTGCATTATACGCATCTCCGGACGAAGACCCTTGTCTATGTGACCTTGATAAGAAGGCGCAAAAAGATGAATTGGTCAGCGCGCTAGGTGGAATCATCACTCTGGAAAATCACGACGTCAAGTTTTGCCACCCTTCGTTTTACCAAGCGACAGAGCTTCTGGGGGATCAGAGCCAAGAGGAATACGTTGCCAGAATCCACAGCTCAATGGCGATGACATGCCTACGTTGCTTTCAACTGGATAGCGTAGAAGTATTCATCGATGGGCTTTGGTCGAAAGGTATCACTGTATCTTCAGATGAGCCACTGGAACCCTTCGTCGTTTACCACCAGCGAGATTCTATGGCTGAATACGCAGTTCGGTTCTGGGCAGAGCACTACAAGCTCAGTGGATTATTTAAGCCCAAAGGGCTTGTCCGTGACCTCTTTGCTAATAGATATCACCGAGCCCGCTGGGAAATTGCTTTTTGGCTTCTATCGAACCCCTTCACGAGAATCGGTCAACACTACATATCGACACTTCCCGTCTTCGCTATGCTGGGTCTACAAGACTTGGTGGAAGAGGATATCCTGTCTGAACGTGACCAACCATTGTATACCAAAGATTGTTGGTTTGCTATCATAGAGGCCATCCGATGGGGCAATACAGACATTGCCAAGAGACTCTTGAGCCTTACGGAAGCGGATGAGGGAGAGCTGCAGGTCGCTCTACGCTGGGCCGCGGCAAAAAACGATATAGAGATCATTGAAGACTTGCTTGCCAAGATTCCCGACCTACAAGCTTTCAGTTGGCCCGAGAACCTTATCGATCGAGCTGCCGCAATGGAACAGGAAAAGCTAGTGTCTGCCATGCTAACAACCGGCTGTGATGTCAACAAGGTCGGCATATACTGAGAGGCTCCACCTACAATCATTGCAGCATGGCGTAACCAGTCCTTCACGCTAAGAATCTTATTAAAGTCGGAGAAAAAGCCCTATCTGTTTATGACAGACGGAGATGGCGACAGCCTCCTCGTGTCAGTCGCGAGAGTAGGAGATCCAGACTTAATCAAACTTGTCATAGATGCTAGGCGGGACGACAAAGGGGTCACGGCTAATGACTCTACCAGAGAAGAAGCCGTACGAGCTGCAGTATTGAACTCTGCACATAGAGCTGTCGCTATCCTATTGGAGTCCAGATCAGGATGCATATAGAGCAATGGTGATGACGAGCCTTTCCTGAGGATCGCAGCTTTTTTCGGGTTCTCCGAATGTGTGCGCGTCCTACTCTCCAATCAAGTGGATCTGAACGCGGAGTGGTCAGGTCTTACACCGATCTACACTGCGTCTCAAAAGGCTACGCCGGGGTTGTGAAGTCGCTGCTGGAGCATGACCCCAAACCAAGGCTGGATATAACACCACCGAACGAAGATACGATCTTGGTCCGGGCTATCGTTAGCGGCAATGTTAAAATGGCGTCGCTACTCATAAAACACGGCGCCCTTGTGGATAGCATTGACAACAACGATGCGTACAACAAAACACCTCTGTCCCGAGCGTGCTCGGAGGGGAAGTTGGAAATGGTCAAGCTTCTCCTGGAGAACAACGCTCACGTGAACTATACTGGCGACATATCTCACCCACCTCTATTCGCAGCTCTTTATAACAAGAAACTTGAAGTAGCCAAATATCTCCTGAGGAATACCGAGCCCGACGTTAAGTGGAAAGGACCTGAAGGGCTGGGGGCTCTTCATGGAGCCTACAAGTATCCTAAGATCCTTTCCGAACTCCTGAAAATGGGATCTCCAATCGATGGTATGAGCATATGGGGTACGGTACTCCACATGGCATGTGAAGGACTTCCTGAGTCAGTTCAGGCTCTACTCAGTAATGACCCGAAGCCCGACCTAGAACTGGAGATGCCCGATGATGTAGTTGTTGAGGACGAAATAGGTTATACTCCTCTTTAATTGGCATGCAAAACCTGCTTATATAGATGTCTTAAAGCTCGGTTGGAGGCTGGAGCCTGTTATAAGGTAAAGTGATTATATTGTATTAAGGATAAAGAACTAATATATAAGAGTCAAGTAAACTAAATATAATATAACCGTTATAGGTTAGATAAATATAAATCTAATATTTAATACTTCCCCTTAAACCGATAATAGTTATAAGGTAAGCCTAATCCTGCAGTACCTATATCTTTTATTACTTAGTAATAACTTATAGCTTTATATAATATAATTAAACTTAAAATATAACCCTAAAAGCACCTTTATAGGTAAAAAATATAGGAAAAATAAGTTTATTATTATATAATACTATAGAAAGTAACTAAATATATATATAATCTTCCTCTTAAGGGATAAGATAGATAGCTAGGTTTATTGTATTTAGTATTATATAAAGGCATTAATCTTAGTAGATTAAATAGTAGTATTTATTTTTAAATTAAACTGTAATTTATAGAGTAAGTATTATTTAAAGTTTATATAAGTATAGTATATCTAGGATTAATATATTATATATTATAAGTAGTAAATATAGGTTAGTCCGTTCTGTTTTATCTTAAGATTCTATAGAATAATAAAGTAAAAAATAAAAATAAAAAAATAAAAAATAAAAAAGTTTTTCCTTTTATTATTATATTTATTTCCCTTTATTTATTAGTTTTTCTATAAGGCTAAGTATATTATAAAATCTCTTAAATAACTAACCTACTAGTAGCTTTATTAATCTATCTATAACTTAATAATTTATTAATATATATTCTAATAAAATTCATCTATCTATAACTTATTCTTTAATAAAGTATTACTAAATTATAATATATTTAGTTTAAGTATAAAAGCAAGGGTTTTTAGTTATAGAGATTGTGCCCTAGTTATTACTATATATAATTATAGCTTTAATATTAGCTTATTATTAGATTTATCCTATTAATTCTTTAAGAAGCTTATATAGCTAGATTACTTTTTTTACTACTTATATTTATCTAATATATTTTGCTTTTATTATTAATAATATAACCATTACTTAATAATATAAGCTTTAGCTAATAGCTTTACTTCTTATATTAAATATATAGCTAGAAGTTAATTGCCTGGTTTTTAGGTTACTTCCTTAGTCTATATCTATCTATCCTTAGATATCTCTTAGGCTACCTTTATATTATAGTATAAGGTAGGATATGCCTTTAAGATATTAAAGTATATATTTAATAGCAGTAATATATATAGAGGTTAGATTCTGTATAAAGTAGCTATAAAGTAAGACCTTAAATATAATATCTAGACAGGTTTTAAGTATTATATATATTAAAAAGCTAATTAGTTTTATATACTATAACTTATTATTTTATTATTTCTTTAGGTTTTTATTTAATATATTTAATATATTACTAGGCATAAGTTTTACCTAAAGGTTAACTAGGTTCTTAACTATTATACAGTTTTTTATTTAAAATTATTAAGAATTTTATTAGTATATCCTTCTTAAGATAAGGAGAAAGTATTATTTTATTAATTATAAGTAATTAATATTCCTAGGTAATAGCTATATAGGCTAAGATTACTTATCTAGAAGTATTTTAATAGTTTTTTCTTAATATCTATAATAAGTTCCTTATTTAGGCTAATAATAAGAAGGTTATTAATATATATTATAATAAATATTCTATTATTAATAAAGACTTTAATATTAAAATATAGTAATTTAAAGCTAAGGGTTTTAAGAAATTCTAAAAGAGTATTATACTAAATTCTTAGAAATTATTTAAGTCTATATAATGCCTTTCTTAGTCTATAGTATTTCCCTATTTTATTATTAAAGCCTTTAGGTTACTTAATCTAGATTTCTTTATTAATATTACTATAGAGAAATGCAGTTTTTATATCTATTTATTTTACTTTAAGGTTAAAGGCAGTAGTAATTATAAAGATAAGTTTATAACTTATTAGTTTAATAACTAATATAAATATTTTATAGTAATTAATTCCCTTTTCTTATTTAAATCCTTATATAATAAATCTAGCTTTATATCTAAGGATCTCTCCTTTAGGACTACGTTTTAGTTTAAATACCTATCTTCCTTATAAAGCTTATCTTCCTAAAGGAAGATAGTCTTTATACTAGGTACTATTATCTTTAACTAACTTAATCTTATCCCTTATTACTATTATCTAGTTATCCTAGTAAGCACTAGTAACTGCTTATTTATATATTTTTAGTTTACCTGGGTTAAGTTTTTATGCAGTAAGGGCAATGTTTATTATAATTAGTTTAATAAGGATATTATTTTTATTAGTAATTAGTTATTAGGCTAAAAGTATATATATTATTATATAGCTTATTACTTATTATAAGAATTGCAGTACTAGACAGTCTTTAATAACTTAGGCAGGTATTTAATATATAATTTTAAGTCTAGTAATAACTATTATATCTTATATTAGGTCTTCTGTAGTTATTATATTAGTTAGTATATTTAATTAGAATTAGATTATATTATTTTATATTATATTTATAGCTAGAGTTATTTTATTATTAAGTTTTAAGTAGACTTAGCTAGAGTCTAGTATTATTATATTATTAGAGAAGAGTTATTATAAAATAGATTGCCGTTTATATACTTATAAGTTTTTTTATTTTCTATCTTAGGATTCTATAAATTTAATATTATTTATAATAAATACTTATTTATTATTATTAAGAAGTATATAGTTATAACTTCCTTAGTAACCTAAAAGGCAGCAGTAAATGCTTTTTTCTTCTATCTTATGTTATTTATTAAATAAAAGGAGTATAAAGGTATAAAAACTAGAGATATAGATATATTAAAGGTCTAGTTTCTTATTATACTATACTTTATATAGTATTTTATCTATATTAAAGACTAGATATATATTATACAGGTAGTTAGTTAACTTTAGGATATATAGCTACTA
Source organism: Fusarium temperatum (assembly GCA_001513835.1). Lineage (NCBI taxonomy): Eukaryota > Fungi > Ascomycota > Sordariomycetes > Hypocreales > Nectriaceae > Fusarium > Fusarium temperatum. The sequence continues at coordinate 133,270 of LJGR01000014.1, read as the reverse complement.
CTTAGGCAGGAGTCCTAATTTAATAAGGCTTAGATTAAGTTTATCTATTAATATATAATTAATTTATTTTATAAAGCTATTTTATTAGTATTATTTAGTTATAGTATAAAATATTTTAATACTATATTTTTTATAAAAGAGTTAAAGGGAATAAAAAGAGTTCTCTTCCCCTTAGTTAATATAAAGGTAATATACTCTTTATATTAAAGTCTTTAATTACTTAACCAGTTTCTAGAAATATAACTTAAATTTAGATTTATTCTTAATTAGAAAGACCTAGGTTATATTAGTAAAGTTATTAGCAAAGATTACTTAATAACATTTACTATAAACGCTAACTATAAGAAAAGGGCCTGTAATATTTATATAAATACTTTTAAAAGGCTTTATTTCTTTCTTAATTAACTTTATATATTAAATTTCCTTTATCTTTCCCTTATAGTATCCTTTATAAATATACCTAGGTTTAATTAGCTAAATACTAGTTAATATAAATTAGAAATATTTAATATTTACCTTGCTTAAGTAATTAAGTCTATTATACTATATCTATAGGTTTAGGTCTTTAATTTTAAAGCTTACTAAGGCAGTCTTAAAGGTCTTAGTATTTTTATTAACTATATAGACTTTTTATCTTTTAGTTATAGTTAAAAGAATATTACTGTTAAGTATAATAATAGCTTTTCTATTCTTAAAGAGTATTATAGCTTTTTTTTTATTAAAAGCTATAATAAAGATAAGGTTAATATATACTTTTAGTATATAAAGCGCATTCTTTAAGATAAGTAGCTTAGTGTATTTAAGTATAATTCTATATATGCCTTATCCTTATAATATAACTAATATATTTATAATACTATTAACTAGGCTTTTTAAGTAGTTTTTAAGGCTAATAAACTTATCCTTTTTATAGAAGGTATATAAGGAGGCGCTACTATTAAGAATATATATCCTTTTAAAAATTTATATAGATTTTAAAAGGGATACTTTAAAGGCTATAGTATTAGTACTAATAAAGGCTATATTAAGAAACGTAACTATAGCTAAGATATTAAGGTTAGGAAGTTTTTATTTATTTAATTATTTAGTTAATTATTTATATTACTAGTTAAGTTTCTTATTTCTTTAATATTTATTATTATTAGCTTACTTTTATTATAGTTTTAAATAAAAGATAAAGTATTTAGTATTAAAGTAACTAGATATTTTACAGTATATATAAAAATAGCTTAATCTATTATATTTTATTAGCAGGTTATATTTTACTATTATTACTATTTTTATATTATACTATTTTATTATATATTCTTTCTATTAAGCTATAAAGATAGCTATATTAAAAGTAACTACTAGTATTTCTATTCCTTACTTAGTCTTTTTAAGAAAGAGTAAATTATTTTAATAAAAGACTATTTAAAATAAGTAATAACTTAGTCTAAGTCCTATAAAGAACTTATTAATAAAATAAGGGTCTTTAATATTATAGCTTTTATATAGTTACTTAAACCTATTATAAATTTCTTTAAGTTTTTAAGTAAATTCTATAATATTCTTATATATCTTAAGAAAAAGACCTTAGTATTTTATATTAAGCTCTTAAAAGATAGCATTACCTTAAGGTTAGTAGGTAAGTTTAAGTTTATTAAGAAGCTCTTTAGCTATTATCTTATCCTTAGTAAGTATATATAGCAGTAAACTTAAGTAGTTATAGATTCTTAAGACTACCCTATCTTAGTAAGTCTATTATATTTTAATTCTAATTATATAAGTATTACCTATTTTTCCTTCTTTTTAACTTAGTAAGACTATATTATAATTAAGAAGATCTTTATAGCCTGCTATTTCTATTTAGTTCTTAATTTTAAGTTTCTAGACTAGCTATTAGGATAGGGTTTTTAGTTTTAAGACAGATAAAAGTCCTTTTAGTTTACTAAAGGTCTCCTTAGATACTAATATTATTAAGAATAGATTATTTAATAGCTAGATAGTATATATATATAGTAAAGCTAATAGTAAGGCATACTAATAACTATATTATATCTAGTTATACTAGTACTTTATTTTTAGGTTTTGTTTTTAAGTTAAGTAAGATCTATTTATATTTCCTTTAGTTAAACTAGTTAGATAAAGAGGTAGTTATAATTTCTAAGTCTAATGTATTTTATATACTAAGTAGGTTTAATATATCTTATCTAGGTAAACCTAGGTATAACTAGACTTTAAGTCCCTAAATATTTATTATACTTAAGGTAGCTAGTATACTCTTAATATTTAACTATCTAGTTATTATATTTAATATGCTTAATAAAGATAGACTATATATATTGCTTAAAAAGGGCAATATATTAAAGCTATTAATAAAGTAGGTTTTCTTAATAGCCTTTATTAGGAATAGAAAGCGTTCTTTATTAAGGAAGTAGTATATAATAGCCTTCTAGATATATTATCTAGGTCTAAGGTTATATATATATCTATATATATTTTTAGTTTAGTGTAAATTTAGTATTAAATACTTAGAATATAGTTATTATATCTAAAAGGGTTAATAAAAAAGCCTTTTTATTAATATTTTAATAATTATTTAATAGGTAAAATTCTTTTATTTTCCTAAATTATTATTTATTAGGATTTACTTAGCTTAATAATTTATTAGGTGATTTTTAGTTATTATTTTCTAAGTTAAGTCTATGTAATAAAAGCAGGACTAATTAAGTTTTAAATTATAATATAAGTCTATATTAGTTTATAACTTAACTTATCTTTTTATTAGATCTGCAATCTGGGCTTATAACCTGTTATAAGGTAAAGTAATTATATTGTATTAAGGAGAAAGAACTAATATATAAGAGTTAAGTAAACTGAATGTAATATAACCGTTATGGGTCGGATAAATATAAATCCGATGTTTAACAGAGCCAACCCTCGTGTTATTAACAGAGATGGCGAGTGTGTTATTGATATGCTACTTCGAGCGCCCTTATAGTCTTAAGGCTATGGCAAATGTTTAAGGCTGTTGTTCTCTGCACCATAGAACCTACCCAAAGAGCGGGTGGACGATGAGGGACGTACTTGGCTTCACAGAATACGACAATCTACACCCGTTGATGTTGTACGACGCTTCACAAGTCTCATCTCTGACTTGGATGTTTCAGATGGAAAAGGATACACACCACTGGCCGTGGCTGTGAGCAAGGGCAACATAGACGTCGCCAGGTATTTGATCGAGTTAGGTGCCAAGGTCAATATCTTCAGTCCTCAGTATGGCAGTATTCTCCATATAGCTGTCAGCAATGGCGCGATAGATCTCGCCAAACTGCTGATAGACTCTGGGGCGGATCCCGAGATGGTTGACCCCCAGTTTGGCGAGTCTCTGATGTATACGGCTCTTGGAATCTCGGAATTAGGAAGCCGCAATCGTATGGTCCGATACCTAGCCGATGAAGCTAAAGTCTCAATCGGCAAGGCCGATGGTAGGTTGGGATATCCAGTGATTAGGGCAGCATCCATGACGATCCAGCCCATCGGAGGCTCTGAACTTCTCAAGTTCTTCAGTCGCCGCAATGCTCCACTTGATGTTACCGACAATCAGGGTCGAAACGCAGTGCATTTCGTCTCAAAGTCAAGATTTCACGACGTCTTCAAAATCTTACTACAAGACAAAGAGACAATCAATGTAGCGGACAAATTTGGTCGAACGCCTGTTCACTTTGCTGCCTCAAATCCCGATCCCGCCTACCTGCATTATCTACCCAACACAGGCAAGATCGCTGATATCGATGTAAAAGATCTTGATCAATGGACGCCACTGATGTGGGCAGCACGGTCCGGCAACCATATTAATATGCAGCGTCTCCTATCACAGAAGGCTAGTATCTGGGCACGGAGCCTGTCCTCGGACTCCGGTGATGGTTGGTCACCCTTGAAGCTCGCTCGCTTTTCTGGCCTAGACACGGGCCTGGAAGACCTTGAACCTCACCCTCAACAGCGCTCGAGACTCGGCCAGAATGGGTTGGAGGAGATATGGGACAATTACTTCCACAAAGCTAAGGAGGGCGATCATAAAAATGTGCCATGTGGCAGTTGCCTGGTGGTGAGTATAAATACCATTTAAGTAATTCAAAATATCTAATACTTCTTAGGATATCATTGGCTTGACGTGGAGGTGTAGAGAGTGTAAGGACGACTTCAGTCTTTGTTTCAAATGCTTTCCCAACAGGTCTGGCTTTCATAACATGGATCACAATTTCAAGTCAATCGGACCCCTCTACTATGAGGATACCGATAATGAGAGCGTTGCAAGCCATGTCACAAAGGAGGAGGAGGCATTGAGTGTTCTCGTAGTGAATCTTATCTCAGAAGAGGACAACGGATGTAGCAGCGATGACTTGGATCTGGATTCAGATAGTTAGCGGAGCCCATTGTGCGATCCTAGCTAGATACAACCGCCAATCGCCCAAATTGAGAAGTGGGTGTCAGAATCGCATCTAACCATCCTCAAGAATATGTTTCCCAGTTATCTTCTCTCTACCGATACGTGTTATAGTCTCAGTCACGTCAGTACGGCAATCGGAACTGCATTAATATAATGCATGTTACTGATAGAGAAAAGGCCAGAAGCGACCGTGGCCACAGGCCCTGTTAGTAACCATGATTGTAGCTGTATGTTTACTGGATACGAATACACTATATATAGCGCAGTGCAAACACCCAATAAATACGAGACCACCCCCTCCCTCATTGTTTTAGGGTTACATTTTCGGTGATAGCAGCCGAAAGTTGGCTGCTTAAGGTGCCACGTATAAAATCTGACCCTGTTAAGTAATTCTGCCTTACCCCGCTCGTATCTGCAGGCTGACTTCTCAGTGATTGCGATTGTATATAAGTGAGGGACTTCTCACTCAGGGATTTTCTACAGCGTTCTCTCGTTAAACAGCCCCAAGTGAAACAGAAAGCAAAAGCCTTGCGGCCTACATTTAATTCCTCTAGCCTAAAATCAGGTCATATACCTAAGACGAGTCGTAGTAATTCTATTACAGTAAGTTACGAGAGCTATCCATATCGTACATCATCAAAACACGACTAAATATCGTTAGACACTCTTCTCTACAATAGAGCAAGATCTCTTGAACTTTCAATCTGACGTTACTGCCTTGCAGCCACATTCTTGCATTTATTGCCAGAAGCTGCTAATCCATAATATGTCGACCTATAGTAGTATTACAGGCAAGTTTTCTTATACCAAAGTGGCAGCAATGGCTTCCTCAGGTTGCCTGCTCTTCCAGACTTTACAAACAAAGTTCGACCGTATCTCATATCCAGCTTATCAAACACGTCATTACTTAATCTTAAAACCACAAACTTGGACTAATAGTAATATATTACGGGGTCTTGGCTTCAGATAGGAAATGAAGCCAGAAGATCATCAAGTCAGGGGTTACGAGGAAGATGAGGAAAAGAAGATGCTATTTGCTTTCGTCCCAGAAGGTAAGCAAGAATTCAATCCCGGATTAAATAAACATACAATATATCATGCTTAACAAATCAATAGATAATCTCGCTCATGAATTTGTTGAGGCTTCGCCTTTCAATCTGCATCCTGGCTCGGCTAAAAGCTTCAAATAGATAAAAAAGCGGTTTCACAGATGCCGACGACGTCATGCCAAATGCCAACAACGCACCAGAGACAATCAACAAAACTTAGCCATGCCGAAGAGGCTACTAGATATAGGTCAACTTGGTGACTCCTTCATCGGGTTATTGGAACCAAGCAACAATGCCAGAGTATCCTTTGCTATTGGCAGTTATGTATGGGGCAACGGCTTAAAAGAAAATGCTATAAAACAAGCTCGAACGACCAAGGACAACATAGACTACAGAATGGCTTCTGGAATCGAGATCGCAGGCCTACCAAAGAGTATTCAGGACCTCATTGAAGTCACGCGACAGATCGGTTTTCGATACCTTTGGCTGGATGCTTTCTGCATCATCCAAGATGACAAAGACGATGCAGGCCATCAATTTAACTCAATAGCAGAGTTTTATAAGCAGGTAGATATCCTAATTTCAGCTGCAAGTGCTTCGGACTGTGGCGAGGGATTTCTACAATCCAGAATGGTTAATCGGTGTTACGGCTCGATCTTTAAGTTGCCTTACAAGTGGAAAGTCGATGGCCACGAGACTCAAGGATCTTTGCTCTTGTCGGAAATGAACTTAGACGGTTCCACAGACAATAACCCTGTGCATATACGAATTTGGACATTTCAGGAACATCTCGTGTCATCGCGGGTCATCAGCTTTGGCTCTCGACAGATCAAGTGGACATGCCAGCAAGAAAAGAATTCTGTCGATGGCGGCAATTACTACCCAATGGCAGATGGCCTGGAGGATAATCTCAATACAGCATTTTCCCCGTCTCCATATCCCTCCGAGACCTTCGTGGAAAAGGACTTCAGGGTTTGGGGTTGGATGCGCATCGTTGAGGAATATTCAAAGCGTGACTACTCTCGTCTAGAAGACAGGGTTCCGGCGTTTTATGAAGCTATGTCACTCTTAGCACCTCACATGGGGTGGACAAGAGATCAGTGTGTTTATGGAATATGGAAAACTGACGCCAGCCGCCAACTTTTGTGGAAGAAAGACAAGCCTCTGACTACTCAAGAGAATGAGGAACTTAGAGCTTCTGCAAAGGATGGAAAACTTGGACCATCATGGTCTTGGGCGACATTACCTGGCGAAGTTATCTATGATACTATTTCATGGCTCCGCAAACTGGGCGATAGTAATCCAACAATCGAATTCCAGGAGATCGATGACCAACCACCATGCCTCACGATGGAGGGTTTAATGAAGGAAGCCGACTGGATTGAAAATTATACAGTCGACCCATCAGCCGAGGATATCCAACTCTTTCAAGTTGATCTGGACGTCGAAATGCCACCACAGCCAGTATTTTTGCTTAATTTGTCCAGATCCAATACATCACCATTCAGTGTGGGGTTAGTTCTGGTAAGAGCTCCAGGATATCTGACACGATTTCAAAGGCGTGGTCGCTTCGAGGTTATTGAAGCTGATCCAGATGGCTCACATATACTCTTCTCAAACAAAGGTGGATCATTGAAGACAATCACTATAATCTAGTTTACAACTGTAAATTTTATAGGAAGATTATTTTACACTTTAGAATTTGTTCACAGATGAAACACCTGTCTTATTATTTAAAGCTTATATCATATTTACGTTTAATAGATTAGCCCTTAGATCATGGGATAACCTACCCTCTTGATAGAGCTGGCCCAATAGTAGTCATCGCAAGACAATATTCAGCTGTCTATTAACTATGGTTGAGGAAAGTCATCCAATTTTAGCGCTTGGATCTTACTCTCTGCTACAAGCAACAAAGGATCGATGAAACTCTTCAGAGAACAGCTGTGTTGAACAAGCTTCTTGGGCGCGTCTTTATTCTTAGCAGGAGCTGAACTAGACGGTTCGCCTGTTTGAGACACGGTCCTTCCCCCAAAAATCCCCACAGAAGGAGCTGTGGTGCCAAAGGTAGGTTGAGATGATGTGTTTCTACCAAAAAGTCCACCGGTTGTTTGGGGGGTAGTTGAAGTGCCGAACAGGGAAGCAGGTGGAGATGCCAGCTGCTCTTGTAGTAGCCATGTACCCGAATGTTTTCCTTCGAGGCTCCCTTTTACCGAACTGTAATACATCGATGGCTGCATGTTGCGTAGAGAACAGATAATTGAGTCGAGTCTAAGCGAGTAAAAGGGAGATTCCGGTCGTGGATACAGGCAGGTTGCTGCCATGACTTGTAGCAAAGATCCTAAGAGCAATCCTCTACATCCTTGGCTACATCCCAGCTTCCGCTGAAGAAGGTCATCGTGAACCTTATATAGTCCATTAACTAGGTACTGTAGGACCTCTGTCCTACATTCTTCAATGCGCCCTATCTTTGTTAGTATAAGCTGGCACGGACAAGGCAACATACTTGGAATATCTGCGCGGATTGGTAGATCAAATGTAGGCATGCCCTCGCAGGTATACCGAGCAGCTCTTTGTATACACCTTTGAAAGATGTCTTTATTCGCAAACACAAAAGAAACGAGAATGAGTTGTGCCAGTGTCTTATCCATTCTTTCCGGCAGTTTATAAGTCCCACCGTATGCCCAAAGCCATATGTCAGTACAGAACGAAAGCGCATCATAGCACTCTAGATCATCAACAATAGAAGCCATTTGTGATAGAAGATCTAATTGGGCAATCTTAGGAACGCCGCGGGGTTTTCCGTGTATGATTTTTAAGACCACCTCAAAGGCTTGCACATCGAAAACATCCCCAAAGTTCCAATGATAAAGACCATCGTCTTGTTTGGAAGCTTCTTTGAAGGCGCTCGAGAACAACTTAGAAGCACGACGCGATGCAAGTGTTAGGTGCTTCTGAGAGCAGAGAAAATGTTTCTCGATGAATGTCGGCGACTCGGTAGTGCCAGCAGGTTCAATAGTGCCAGCAGGTTCGGTGGTTTCTTTGGAAGGTGGAGGGTCCTGCTTGGTTGCAAGGATGACTAGAGTGTCGCCATTGGGGTCGATTGCAACGCAAGTATTTGACATGTTTGCTTGGTTGAAGTAGTGGTGGGCAAGAATAATAGTAATGGCAGGAATGAAGAATAAAGTTAAGTTTCGTGCTGGGGAAAAGTCCTTCCCCTTTAAATGTAGTTGTCTTGTCAGATATCAGAGTCTATATTTACCCGCCAATCATGGCGTGCCTTGAGACGTTGACGGCGCGTCTTGAGCCAATAAGTAGCTGAAATCACAGTTAACACAGCGGCTACAGAGATGACTACCGCTTTGACCGGGAGGGCGCTAACTAAATGGCACATAACAATATACAAGAGAACTAGCAGATAATAATTAGTAGAGAGAAGTAAATAATTGTTTAGGCACATAAACTCATAAAAGCAATGGCGCTAAGGGACTCCAGACTATTGGTTGTAGATGAAGATGCCAATAACAGTATGTATCTTAAGATGGCCCAGGCGCGAGGTTAAGATGGAGAAACTACGCCAAGATAAGCATTATCGGGGGTATACACGTGCGATAAGATATGGAGTTATCTTAAGATATCAGCTCAAATCTGAACCGTACAGGCCACAACGTGAGTCAAAAGAACCTTAACAATATTTGAAGTACCTGCCACAGATGATTCCAATAGCCAACGGTAGGGAATCAATAACAAATAGAGCGGTTTCGTCCACACATGCTCAAAGCGATGGGATCGGACTTCAAAACATTAACTTCACAAGCTCGGAATTGAGGGATATGGGCTTCAAGAACACAAATTTCGCAGACGTTGACTTTAGATGCTATATCAGTTATCTAGCACATAACTTGCACCAGCGAGGACGCAGCAGCTTATATCAGATCGTTGGCAGACTGTGGACGCTGGTTGCGGTCTTCTCTGCTATCTTGAAATGTGCTTCCGGGTCTTATAACAAAAAACTCAAGGGACCATAGATCGTAATATCAATAGAATTATTAAGTTACTTGATCGGCAGCAAACACGATTTGTGCTCGGTGGAGCTGCATTCCGCTCCCGGAGTAGAAGAAAGCGGAATTCAAGGTGGACGTGGAAGCGTTGCGCAACAGTGCAGAAAAGTCAAGAATCGCAGCTCCGGATGTGAACGGTGAAAGACTATCCATATTCATTCCCTGTTACTGCACTCCAAATTGAACAAGTCGTGGTCGCGATTTCGGTTGACCTTTTCGAGATCGTGAAAGCGACATTCTGGGGCAGCTCAGCGCAGCTCAGTGGCAATATTCCAGAGGCTTGAATCTCGGTCTTTTGGCTCCCATTAATCTTCGGAGTAGGGCTAAGCTCATTCATTTCGTTCAGTGCTGTTGCGCTTCGGCCATCCTGATTGAATTCCGAGATGCTGAAGTCAAGCCCAGTCGCTCAGAATCCGGCGTCCATATCGTGTTTGGTTTCGCTTTAGTTAATGGGTCAGTACCCGTGCGACGTATGTCTACCCGTGCTAGGGGCCTCTTGAACGCCAGTTAATAAATAGTGGGTCTTCCCTTTAGTTACATTTACAGTAAATGCCTCAAAACGTACCATACTCACATTACATATTAACTGCAGCTATATATAGGCAGACATATAGTATCAATGCGCAAGCGTGCAAGAAAAGCTTGTGTCCCCTGCCACCAGCGCAAACGGAAATGCAATGGGGAGTACCCTTGTGCCACTTGTAGCAGCTACGAATACAACTGCAATTATGCTGACGACGACGCTAACGGCTATGCTCCTCCCCCAGCCAAGCGTGTGAACCAGGTCGCCGACAGTGGCAACTCGTCTCAAGTAGAGCCAGGTCCTGAGGAATCTGGTGTCTTGTCGACAAAGAGCCACACCTTGGGGACTGACACGTTGTCGGCCTTAGCCGGTACCACTCCTGCCGGCATCTTTGATGAGCATAAGTCTAGGTACGCCGGGGCATCAGCGGCTATGGCCTTCCCACACGTCCTCGGTAGAGCTCTTGGCTCTGATAGCCCTTCCAAGATACACTCACTCGCTTACAACTTTGGTAACCGTCCAGAGGAGGTTTCTAGCGCGCATGTCCTACTGGGGACACTCATCGCGGAGGATGAACTTGAATTCTTCTCAGGCGTATACTTCTCGGCACTGGCACCTATCGGCGATATCCTGGACCCGAGGATTTACGCCCAACGATGTCGGGATTATTATCACGGCTCCAGCAGCTCCATGATCGCCTTCAGCGCTGTAGCCGCTGGCGTGGCCGCTCTCGGATCTTTCCTATCTCCAAACAGACATACACGAGAGTCTGACCTAGTGCAACATGCCAAAGCCATCCTTGACGATCCAGCTTCCCTGCGTACGCTGGGCATCGACCACATCATTGCTTGGAGCATGAGAGTGTTTTACTTACGAGCCACAAGTCGTCCAAACAATGCCTGGATCGCGTCGTGCACCATGATGCATCTTTGTGAAGCCGTAGGGCTGCATGAGGATGACAATATTAAGAAAGTGGCATCTGTCGCCGGTGCTGCTGTTGTTGGGCACGATGCAGACCGGCTGAGGCGCATATTCTGGATCGCATGGGCCGGGCATAACTTACTGTCCTATGAGTACGATCGCTCAGCTATACAGTTTCGGGCCGTGACTTGTCAAGCTATCATCCCGACGACAGGCTCCGTTGCCCATCAGTTCGTGCAAATAGCCCAGATTATCCCAGCGCCCAACTCCCCGTTTCGTCTCGAATGCCACCCCCGCACACCTCGGGAGGAACTATTTGCGCGTCTCAAAGCACTGGAAAAGCTCCAGTTCACCCATCCGTTTCTAGTCGTGACTAAGGAGGAACTTGCATTTTGCTTTTATCGACGCATTTACCAGCTCAAGATGGGTGTATCTGACGACATGATTAAGCTTGTCACTGATAGTGGCAACGCTGCAATAGATGCGGCTCAGCAACTAGCTGATCAGGGCCGTCTGTTCTGGAACGTTATTGGCAGCGTCTTTCATTATAATTGTGTATTGTTAGCTATGGACACCCCGGCCGCTTCCATTTACATAGCCGCTGCCTTTAAGGGCTTAGAGAATCTTGTCAAAGCTGCCGACACAGGACCGACGCGTGAAGCATTGTCCATGGTGCGGCACCTACTCAGCCTTTATACGGCAAGGAAACGACAGGAGCTTGCCCAGTTGGAAGCTGTCGAGTCCGGCTGTCAGTTCCCCCAGGCTCAGCCGTATTTCGAGTCCAATAATGTTGTGCCAGAAATGGACTGGGGAGTAGAGTGGGAGCAATTTCTCGTTGAGCCGTATCTATCGATGTTCGGCCCTAACGTCCAACTACAATGGCATGAGGAGCATTAGGCATCGCTCGACTCGCATTCTGACATGGTTTGATGAAGGGCGGTGTGGTATTATTTGAGCTAGACCTAAAATACATCTAGAGCTGATCCATAGTTTCTTGCCTCATCTCCTGTGGGATCTTCTCAGACAACTTCGACCGACGGCGCTCCACGAAGCAGAAGATCAAAGCGATAACTACTCCCATGCCGGATAGACCAACGCCCATGTAGAAAGCCCCCCGGTAACCTCGCAGAACATCCTTCCCTCCATGATTTAATTGTGAGTCAACTGTACCCGCGAAACCCAGGCCGATGGAGATGGAGTAGTTGACAAAAGTGTTTACCAGCGATGCAGCAAGGCCCTGGTGTCTTTGCGGCATGGCTCGACTCAAGACAATGGTGGCGGCAGGGAATGACATATCCATACCCCAGGGAAAGATAATGATCGCCACAAAAGTCTGCGACCAGTAGGTCTGGTGGACAGGAACTGTGGTGAAGATGATTCCTGCTGTGCAGAAGGCGGTCATGGATAAAACCATCACGGTTGACGCGCGGAAGTGACTCAAGACCAACCCCGTGGCGACGGCAGCCGCCAACCCGCTTATGGCGATGGGAACGAATTGAGCAGACGTAAACAGAGCGGTCTGGCCCCTCAGGATCACGAGAAAGTTCCAGATGTAGTAGACAAAGATACCGAAGCTGGACCAGCCCGCGCTGACGCAGGCCAGGGTGAATAGGGCGTCAATCTCCAGGACGCCAAAGGGGATCAGGGGGTGCCTCACCCTCTTCTCAACGAGGACAAATACGACGAAGATGACAATGCCGATAATCATGGTGACGTATGTGTACGGTGTTTGCCAACCAACAGCAGGTCCTTGGTTCCAGGCAAAGTTGAAGAGGATCAAGGCCGCCACGCCGGTGATAGAGCCCAAGATGTCAACACGTTGCCAGACGCTGGACCCCTCGTGCTCTGCATTGCTCGGTGGCGGTGTAGCAGGAATAGCAAAGACGCCTAGAAGGGCCAGAAGAAGGCACGCGAAGCACATGGTCCAATAGGTCCAAGGCCACCAGGCCATTTGGGAGAGCAGGCTAGCGAAGATGGCACCAACAAGGAAGCCGCTGGGGGCTGTTGCACCAAACAGACAGAAGACCATGTTTTGACGCATTCCCGGGTCGTAGCAGCGACCGATGATGGCAACGGCATTAGGCAGCATAAAGGCTGGACCGATGCCCTCCATGGCACGGCAGAAAGCGAAGAAGACGGGACCGCTGTAGGCAGCAAAGCCGGCGAGGGCAGACCACAAGCCAAACCAAGCGAAGCCGCCGACGAAGAACTGCTTGTGGCCGAAGACATCGCCTAGACGACCTGCGATGAGGATAAAGGTGCCGACTGTGAGGGAGTATCCGGCAGAGAACCAGCTCACTGTGCCAGGCTCATTCTCGATGCCGAAGGAGCGGGCAATGATGTGTTGGGGCACAATACTCTGAGCGAGGCCAGCTTGGGTCAGGAGTTGGGAGGAGCAGATGACAGCAACAAAGAGGGCTTCGCCGGCAAGGGAATTGGGACGTTGGATACTTGCTTGAGATTGGGGATGGTCATGATGACTTCTGTCTGAGGCTTGGAGTGGTGTTTGACCGGCTGCTGGGCTATCAGAGGACGAGTTGGTATTGTCAGGCGCCATGTTGTCTTCTTCTTTCGAGCCCATGCTTTCGGTTGATCACAACAGAGATCAATCAGTAAGGATCACGGACAGTCCATTTCATTCATGTCCCGCTACCTAAAGGGAGGTGATGTAGAGCGTAAATACTCTCTCTCTGAGTGTATTCATCATCATCGATATGCCCGAGGCTTGCTCTTCTCTCACTCCGTTGTTGAATAATCACGATTGTGTTGGTAAGCAATGACGTTGCGGCTATTGCGGGCTTAGGTTGTCATTCACTGTCTTGTCTGTTGGGTGTTTGATCTGTTTTACTGGCTTGACTGACCCCAGTGGCCGGCTACTGCGGCTGTTGCGGTTGTTGCGGCTGATCTCCGACGGGCTCATCCGACCCACCTTTCATCACGAGTTTACCTGAGCGAATGAGGCTTGAGGATTTCACCAAATTAAGGAGGATCTGCAAAGTAAGCTACAGGACACGAGAATCGTTGCTCGGCATTTCAACCGGGGCTGGATGTGAATACGCCGAGAGGGCGCGAGATCAACACTGGACCTGGAATCCATAAAGGCACAAACAAGACAACACCAGACCATCTCGTCCGAATCTCATCACGATATCTCAATAACACTCTGAAATTCAATTCAACGCCTCGACAAAGCCAGACCAAAATGCTCAGATACGCCAGAAACCAACCCGCCGGCTTCAAAAACGCCATTGAGAGAGTTGCCATTGTCGGCGTAAGTAAATTCCCTTTTATGAGAATAAACTAACATGTGCTTTAGGCTGGAGGCACCATCGGATCGCACATCACTGCTGCGCTCCTCCAAAATGGAAGGCATACAGTCAAGGCCCTTACCCGTAAGGACAGCAGCAATAAGCTCCCCGAAGGTGTCGAGGCCGCTCCAGTCGATTACAATGACCAGGCCAGCATTATAGCCGCCCTCAAAGACCAACAATTCTTCATCATCACTATGGCCCCTACAGCGCCTCGAGACACCCACAGCAAGTTGGTTCAGGCCGCTGCTAAGGCTGGGGTTCCTTATGTTATGCCTAACGGTTATGCGGGTGATATCGAGAGTATTAAGCTTGGCCAGGATACCTTACTTGGTCCTGTTGCTAAGGCTAATCGGGATGAGATTGAGAGTCTTGGAATGCAGTGGATTACTGTCTGCTCTGGATTCTGGTATGATTATAGCCTGGCAGGTGGTGAGACACGCTTTGGATTCGACTTTGATAAGCGTTCCCTTACCTTCTTTGATGATGGTAATGTAAAGAACTCAACATCAACTTTGTCACAGGTTGGCCGAGCTGTATCTAAGGTGTTAAGCCTGAAAGAGCTCCCTGATGATGAAACTGATAACAGCCTTACTCTTTCTAGCTTCCTCAATAAGCCTATCTACCTCAAGAGCTTTGAGCTTAGCCAAAGGGACATATTTGACAGCGTCAAGCGTGTTACTAGCACTACTGATACCGATTGGACTATTACCTATGAACCTACTGAAAAGCGATACAAGGAAGGTCTAGCACAGGTTAAAACTGGCAATATCGCTGGTTTTAGCAAGTTTCTATATGCGAGGGCATTTTACCCTGATAATCCAAGTAACCTGGCGGCCAAAGCACAGAACGAGCTACTTGGACTGCCAGATGAGAGCTTGGATGAAGCTACAAAGTCTGCCCTGGATCTGGTTAAGGTCCTACAAGGTCGTGCTGAGCGTATGGCGGCTTAGATAGAAGTATGGATGGGTATATGAATATGGACCCGGTTCGGCGAGAGATAGTGGAGTTTTCAGAGCAATTAATTTACAATGAGTGAAATAGAGAACCTCAGTTCAAACATATCAACTAACGTATTTCACCACCACCCCGTACACCCCTAGACCCCGCACACTTTCCTCACTAAAATTTAGCTTTTTCTAAAAAGGATTAAAAATATATAAGAAAATCTCTTACTTTAGTTCTTTTTTAGTTAAGCTATTTAAGAATTAAATTATATAAATATAGCTTTTTTTAATTTATATTATTAAAATTAAGCTTTTTATTATAAGTATATATAATAGCTTTAGAATAAAAATTAAAAAATTAAATATAATAAGCTTTTTTTAATATTTAAAAAAATAAATATAATTTTATATTATTCTAATTAAGTTTTTTAGGCCTTATATATTATACTAAATATTAAAATACTTTAATAGCTATTTTTAATTAATTTAATATTTAATCTTTTTATAATATATTAATTTTAAAATTTTAAAATTTTAATTAAGATAAAAATAAAAATACTTATAGCTTTAAGTTTATAAATAATATAATTATAATAAATAATAGTATTTGGATATATTTAAAAGTAATATAAAAGCTTTATTTAGTTTAATATAAAGCCTTAAGCTTATAAGCTTAAATATTTTCTTAAGAAAATTTTAATTTTAAAATAATATATTACTTTAAGCTTATTTTATATAACTTTTATTTTATATAAGTTATATAACTTTAAAGCTATTTTTATATATATAATATTAAATATATATAATTTTTTAAATATTTATAAAATAAGTTCTAATAGATTTTAAATACTTAATTTTATTTTATTTATAAAATTTTTACTATTTATTTATTTAAAATAAAATTTTATTTATATACTTACTATAGCTATTATAATATAATAATAATATTAATATCTTATATATTATTTTTTATAATTAATAAATTAAATATAATTGAAAAAGTAAAATTACTAAGTATTAAAGCTTATATAACTTAAGTACTAACTTATATATAAAAGATTTTATACTATAATAAAAAAATTTAACCTTTAAATATCCTAAAACTTATTTCCTTTCTTTAATAACTATTTTATAAGTATTTTATTTTTATAGTTATAAATACTAGCTTTTGGTGGGAAAAGTGTGCGGGGTCTAGGGGTGTACGGGGTGGTGGTGAAATACGTTAGTCCCATAGCACCGGAGAGTGAAGTACAAGTTTAGCTCTGTCAGCCTACAGCCATATAGCATCATATTGTCCTAGATAGTATATCTCAAGTCCAAAAAAGGATTCGACTTGAAGCTGAACGGGCCCTTCGCACAGTATGGTCGCCAAAGCAGATTTGCAGTAAGCTAATATTTGGTTGTACCTGCTCGACTTTATTGTTCGGTTTCCGTACCACCAGCTTCATGAGCATCACCAACATACTATGCTTTGATTAATTCGACCTCTTATCGTGACCGTCCCAGTAACCTGACACTCAAAGACATAACTCAATATCAAAATCTTGGTTACACAGTACCAGTAGTCTATTGAAATATATGGCAGATCTATATACACCAAGGCCTTGCTTTCACACGAACCCCCCATTTTCCCATGGAATTTAAAGGCCCTCCAAGAACTAAAGGCGGGGATGAGGGGCTGGCATACTCCAAGACTGAGCAGCCTTAACAATATCCGGCAGGATGTTCTGAGTGTTATTCCAGACCTGGGTCGAGCCAACAACGAACAAAGCACTGATGTACCAAGTATTCCTGTGGCCCTGGAGATCTCCCATCTTACCATACCAGCCGTCAGCAATGTCTTGGGTGGGAGGACTGAGGTGGAACGGCGAAAAATCCTGGAAGTCGACAAAATCTGGCTCCAGTGCCTTGAGCTTGTTCTGAGTCTGCAGCCACTTGATGGTGCTTCGAGCAGCGCCCTCAATCTGAGCCCGTGTCTGGGCGTTGATGGTGTTGTACCAATAGAAATTGTAACCAGGATAAGCCCACGCCGGGCTGCAATAATAAAAGACTTCAGAAACACGTCCTTCTTCAATTCGGCCAGAGCATTGACGTAAATCTCGGAATTGTCGTGATTGGCACCGCGAACAGCAGCTCCGGCAAACTCTTGCAATTCGACGTGATTGCCATCGTTTAAAATTGCAAGAGCATTGGCTTTCAATGGATCTCCGGGGGTTGCTGGCCAGGAAAGACCACCCTCGGTCGAGCCAGCAGACAGATTATGCTTCTTGGCGAATTCCGGCCAAGTGAGAAGCAGATCGGCAGGGACATCCCTAGGTAGGTCGTTAAGGTCTTCGACATAAGGGTACTTGTCGAGCTCAGTAAAATAGTCCCCCTGTATCTGGCCTTTTTCATAATTAGGAAGGGCAACTTGCTTGGTAAAGTCGTAATATTTTGGTTGGCCGAAATCCTTGAGGTTGACCTTTGTAAGAGGGGTCTTTAATCGAGCAAAGAAGTTGCGAACGATTGGAGCATCAAGATGTATCTGCACACCAAAGTCGACTTTGACCCCAGTTGTAGGATCTTGATAGGTCCGGGTGTGTCCACCAAGACGTCCTGAGGCCTCGACCAGCACTAAAGTTTTATTCTGATCGGCCAGACTGACTGCAGCATAAGTCCCAGCAGCCCCACCCCCAATGATAGCAAAATCTCGCTCGATAACGTCTTGAGCAGCATATGCCGACGAATCGAACTGATCATGACTATGCAGAGATGCAGCCAAAGCGCCTGTGGCAGTGGCAATGCAGAAAACTGTGGACACCATGTTGTTTTGAATGGGTGAATGAGTGATAAGATGGCAACTAGACTACTTAGCTAGAACCAAAGACATCAACGCCTTCGCTCTTATACATTTTATCACTGACTTACCTTTCTCAGTGGTTCTCGGTGAGGCTGAATTGAGGTTCAACAAAACTCCAGTTGGTATCGCTAGCATGGAGCTGGTCGGAAAGATTCATAAGACCGTAGTAGCCGCAGCAGCTGCAAGAGCCGTAGGTGCCGTAACGCCGCATGAGCTGGCATATAGGGAAAAACAAGTCTTACGCGTTGGTTCGTAAAGTAATTTTTATTGTATTAAGTTCTGTGATTTGTCTATATTTGTGACCACCCTGAATTATTGCTAAAAGGCTTTGTAGATAAGCCGGCACGCACATGCTGAAAGACGGGGCGTTGGGAGGAATGTAAAGTATAGCAAAGACATGTGGTTGGCCCAAAGACCATTAAATTTAAGCCACTTTCTGCTGCTTACGTGCAGTTCTGCTAATACCAAAGGTCTATACTAGATCATTAGCAGGCTTTAGATACAGGTTATAGTCTTCTCTACTGTCTTAAAATGTACTTCTAGGGTTTATAAAAAAGCTTATAGAACTATTAACTATAGTATTAATAGCATTATTAAGTTACTTAATTGGCAGGAACTATGATTTGTGCTTAGCGGAGTGGCATTCCGTTCCAGGAGTAGAAGGTGTTAATGGTGCCTCAGGCACCTACCTTGTATATCAGCCGGACCGAGACCTAAGTTAGCCACAGTCAATACACACACATCCCTCTCAACAGAAGGAACATCAGCGCAGAGTGGCGCATCTAGGCCATGGTCTTTTTCAAGAATAACTCCATTTCAGCCAGCCACTAACAAGCAGTTGCATTAATGTTTCTCTCCTGGCCAGAAGCCCACTTGGTTATCTGTATTTCTTGTTATAGGGGGGGAAGAAATGCGCCCTATTTTAAGTAAGGATTAGTTGGAGGACAGAGATTCATTTTGGTATACAAGCGGCAGGTCATGAGTTTATGATACCTAGATATGGATTATAGCAGACAGTGAAGTATATTGGCATAGCTACATTATTGCACTGAGATGTAGCGCATAGATTTATTAGCAATATTTTAAAATATAATTTTCTCTTCCTTGACATAACTATGACCTAATTTCAGAGACATGGAAACCCTGACAGCTTAGCATTGGTGGCTGGCTGAACGTCTATGCTAAATTGTGCGACTGAGGCCATAGATACACCGGTTTCCCAATTTGAACAGGATTGCATTGCATCGAACTATTGTATGCAATTACAGCGCCGATAGTTATAATTAACCTTTTTGGAACACGCGAATAAAACATACATACGTGTAGAACTTGATAAGCCAATCAAGATCAACATGGGTTATTAGCGTGAAAGTGGAACTTAAGTGGCTGGCTGAGTACCCTCGCTAGCTTCCCTGACACATATAGCTAGGAAGGCCAAAGGCCCTAATTTGTGGCATATGACTGGTTGCACAGAATCAGACACACTGGTCTCGACTCTCCAATCAGTGTTCCAATCTGAAGCAATGTCCAAGTTGATCTTGGGTTGTTATTGGCCCGAGAGCGAAGTGATGTCCGAGCAACATTCCAAGCCCCTAGGAGATAGCATGGTATGCTGATAACGACCTAAGCATATAAAGAGGGTGTTATCCGGAGACGGTATAAGCACCACAGAAACCATCTCATCCAGACATTTACTCAGGAACAAGATATTTCTCATTCCGCAAGTAACCATAAATCACACTCAGGTATGTCAAATATTCGGTTTAACTTGAACTTAGCTGCTGACGATATTAGAAGCTATTACTTTCTATACCCACTCATCCAACATGCCTGCTCTTGCCGACCCTGTTAGGCTGTGGAAGAACCGATGTGTCCCCTATGTTGATAATTATGGCTTTATGCCGCCTCACACTAAGAAAGCTCGTGAGGTGCTGGATGAGTGGGAGAAAGCCTGCGGCATATCTTTTGTCCCTCGTCGTTTTGAGGATAACTATGTCATCATCAAGGCGGGTCAAGGCCAAAGTGCAATTGGAATGCAAGGTGGACCTCAAGAGGTTTTCTTTCCTGAACCAATGGATAGCATGGCATATTTCGTTGGGAAAAAGAGAGGTAGAGCCTTGCATGAGCTGGGTCACACGCTTGGCCTGATTAACGAGCAATGTCGCAGCGATCGGGACAATTTTGTCAACTTTGAGTGGAGCAATATCGCCAATGGGGAAACAAATGATGACTTTAAAGTACGCCAAAGTCAGAATCTGACTGAGTATGATCGCGAGTCGGTCATGAACGATCCCGCCCCTAACGAAGGCTGGCAAATCATGGCCAATCACAACAAAGCCTGGACGATACGCTGGAAGACAGACGATACCTTTATCTTCAGCCCCGAGAAGCTCTCTGAGTTAGATAAGAAGGCAATCAAGGACAAATATGCTGTTGAGACTGTTCCCATGGGTCTGGAGATCAAGCTTTCGAGATGGTTCAATCCTTACGCTGTCCAAGTCCCTTTTTCGATCGGTGGCCGACAATTTATCTACGGACACAATACCGGGACAAAGGACTGGTTTACCGCCGAACTCAAAAACGGTGATAGTATTGTCGATGTACAACTCGGCCGATGGAACAACGCATATCGTCTCGCTGTTCCCCTCAACATCGAGGGCCAACTGTATCTGTTCGCTATGAATACAGACAACAACTATTGGTTCATCCAGCGTCTTCAAGACGATGGTAAAATGGGAACAGAAACTGCTAATGGCTTCTGGAAGAATACCTACGAGTCATTGTGTTCATTCTCAGTTGGCGGCAAGACGTACATGTACGGCCAGAACCGAAGCAACAACGAGTGGTTTATTCAACAGCTCCTACCTGGCGGCAAGATGGGACTACAAACCAGCGATGGCACCCATAAGTATTCCTATGATATGCAATTTCCATTTTCCGTCGCCGAGAGGCAGTACTTGTACCGCTATCGGGTGGAGGGGAATTACTGGACTATCAGAGAACTTCTGCCCGGCGGAAACTTGAGCGAAAAGTTCACTGACGGCAACTTGGATGAGAGATACAATGTGCAGTTTTCCTACTCTATCGGCAACAATGTCTATCTCTATGGACAGAGCAGCAGCACTATGAACTGGTCAATTAGAAGATTCGAGGGAAACAAGGTGGGAAATATGTTGCAGCGCGGCTCTTGGGGTCAATATTACGCTGTGCAGTTCCCCTTGACCTTGCCGAACGGACGCCAGGGCTTCTACGGGAACAATGCGTCTGGAGACAAGTGGTTTATCCAGGAGCTCCTAAACATTCCTGTCTAACTGCAGCCCGTAGCTAGATTAGCAGATGGGGGATTTGTGTGGGAAGGGAATTTATATTTAGAGGGACTGCAATAGGATGATAATGTATTATAAAGGCTTAGATTGAGAATAGTACGTCCCTAACGAGAGGGTAGCCTTTTTAACTTAATGCAAAGCCTCGAAAATACATATTCTCTGCAGTGTTACAAGATGAGCTTAAGGTTCAAGATGGGATTCAAGAATCCCTTTACACTCTTGCTCAAGAGGAAACGGCATCTTGCCGCTGTTGAGGATACCTGTGTGCCAGTACGGCTTTGCAGGCCTGGGTTCAGAGTCTCGGTGTACAATAGCATAAGCCATTCTGATAGAAGTTGACTTCATATTGGGGACTGGGTAAAACTCAGACACATGGACGCTGGTAAATGGGATCCGATCTTCGGAATTTGAAACAAAGGCACCGATGCTAGGATGCGTCAGATTCACGACATAGCTGCATATAGATGAACCTTATAGGCGGTATTCATCCCTAGGTGACATAAGACGCTGGGATAGGGCGAGAACATTCAGCCACACGCATCACGCTGTGCAAGGCATGCAGGTTCATGATTTCATCTCGACAACTTGTTCGTGCTCTCCTTTTCCTGAGTCTATCGAAAAGCCGTAAACATCCAAGTTGGTATCATCCATGTCAATACAATATGACTTTTCCTTCTAACTTCAGAACCTCCGAAAAAAATACAGAAAGGCCACAAAACAGTCAATCATCTAGGCGACTGGTGACTGCAAGACACCGATAGCACCCAAGAAGTCACTTCGCTTCGTCCAAAGATCCCAGCCGACACCGACGTTAACACCAAGGGGTTGAGACGCGTTGATCTGGATAAGATGTTAGACTAATTAAACCACAGACATTACATATTGACCGCAGAAAGCTCAACAGTCAGTGAATTGACGGCCTTGAAGGTGCGAGGAAAGTGCGGGATTTCAGTGCATCTGCCTGGACAAGAGGGGTATAGTCAACACCCTGCTCATAAGCGCGAGTATTTCTAGCCCGGGGGTTGTGGTGTCTGCCCCTGTTTGAGGTTAAGCGATGGCTTGACACGCCAATCCAATGTTGCTTTCCTTCTCTGGCATAGCGATCTCATGTTCAGCTCCAGGCACGTTAGGATTGGCAGCGTTTGGGTAGATCCGATCTGAGATAAGGTGTGATGCAGTTTCTGATTCGCCGACTTCACCCAGACGCGAAGACGGGTTGGAGGTGGTCAGTCCTGGAGAGCTGGTGAGTATCTTGGGCCGCAGCCTGGATGCAATGGGCCATGGCTATGGGCATCTCCGTGGTATTGATTGATGGTAATTTCAAGCGCTGCCTATTATTGCTTGGTGATAGTCAACGGCACGGCGTGAGCGACATTTTATTGTAGTATATATGGACGACAACTCAAGTATTTTAAATTCCATAATCTACTTCTATCTAGTCTTTAGTCACGAAACGTGATGCACTCGGTTTCGCAACCGTAAAGCCCACGACACATCCTACAAGCATGCACCATGCTAATACCAGTTCTCATTCCATTTCACATCTCGCTGCAAGAATGAAGGTTGTGATAGTACCGGTGGCACTAACATCCTTCTGACCCTCCTCGACGTGTTCCGAAGATAGCGGTGAACAGCAGCGCCAGCGGCCTATTACTCTCTCCCCTTCTCCAGATCCTTTCGGGTCGCTTCGTCGCTTCGTCGCTTTCACCGTCAACCTCGACACTGTTCATCTTGTCACCGACAGAAGAAGTCTCGCCGCCTATTTCATTGCCAAAAGGAGGATTCTCGACACAGCCGGCAGCACTCGCGTCTAGGTTCATCGCGCTGCACAGCATCAGACATTGGATGGGAGGGACCTCCAAGATCCTGCTGGAACTGATCCTTGATGCGATTGAATTCTCAATTCGCCTGTTCTATGGCAGCCGTAACTCAGATGCTGTACTCGTCGATAAGTTCAGAGGGACTGGGTCGTAAGGATGAGGTGCCTACACGGCAGTGATATTTGAGATCACGGTTCGCTGTTATACATGGCATTACGGCTGCTTCTGTTGTAACTTCCTAATAAAACTTATAAAATATATTAGAAACCGTCGGGATCAACATGGACAGTGGATATGTTTTACTTAACTTACGTGAATCGTCTTAGGGCGGCAATGATCGGGTTCTTAAGCTTTCTGTAGGAGAGGAGGGAGACTTAAACTCAAACTTATTTATTATTATCTTAGCTATTATCTACTTATTATTGTTATAATATTCCCAATGGCGCGAGATAGGGACACCGTAGGCAATTCTCCTCCTCCATGGAACGCGATCGCTTTCGATTGCTCATTGTGGGGTCTTGATGCGGCTACGTATGCCCGTGACGTCTAATAATACTGCAGAGTCGATTTGAGCCGGTGATTGAGACAGCAAAACATGCGTAGCATAGCTTAACATCTAAATATGTAGAATCTCCGTTGCAGATCATGTTAAACCATGAGAAACCTTTAGCCCATGAGACTAAAACTCGTTTTTTGCTGGTCCTAGTAGCCTTGAGATAGATGACGACCAAAGCCCGCTGTCCTGGCATTGCGTATTATTTAGCCAATTCTCGAAGTATCGCCTTTCTCGTCTCCGAAGTCTCGCCCCCTTTTCAACTAACAACTTCGCAATCTCCCTATCATCCCCCCAAACGCTGTGCAGTGCGCTCCTACCTCTTCTATTCCGGGCCTGAATGTCTGCTCCACGTTTGACCAGTAATTCGACGACATTGTACCTTTTCTCTGATGCAGCTATTGTCAGCGGTGTTTCTCCCTCTGCATCTCTGGCTTCTATGTCGGCATTATAATTGAGCAGAGTAGCAACGACGGAGGCGTGTCCATAGTATGCAGCGGCGAGGAGTGGTGTCAAGTCCGATATCCTCGGTTTGCGGAAGACGGCTTTGCGATGTATGAACTTATGGTATGCCTCAACATTAGCGCCCTTGGAGAGAAGGAATTCGACCAAGTTTGCGTGACCTTCTATGGCCGCCAAGAGAAGTGGTGTCTGGTCCAAGAAGTCTTTATGGTCTTTTCTGGCACCTGCTTCTATGAGTGCCATGAGAATAGGCTCGCTTCCTGAGCTGGTGGCAACTGACATTGCCGTTTTCCCGTCATTTTTGATCCTTTCGAGGCCAGCTTCATGGCGAAGAAGTAACTTCACTGCTTCAAGGTGCCCGTTTTTACACGCTTGCATCAGGGGCGTGGTCATGGTCTTGTCTGCGGACTCGATATCCGCGCCGTTTTCGATGAGCAGTTGCATGACATCCGCGTGACCTGAAGAAGCAGCAAGGAAGATAGCCATTTCGCCTTTCTTGTTTTCGAACTCGATATCAGCGCCGTGGGCAAGTAACAACCTGGCAATGTCTGCATGTCCCTCGACGGCAGCGATACAGAGTGCTGTGGTCCTGAGCATTGGTCCCAAAAAGCTCCAGGAATACCAAGACGGCTGGTCGACATTCGCTCCCTTATTTATCAGGATCTGCGCAATCTTTTCATGGCCGTGTGTGGTAGCAATTGTCAGTGGTGTTTCTCCGTCCAGGGTCTCGACGTTGACATTCGATCCGTGACGGATCAGTAACTTCACAGCGTCCTCGTTTCCTGATCTGACTGCATAGCATAATGGTGTTCTGAGCTTACCGTCTGTCACGTCTGGAGAAATGAGGTGTGTTTCGTCCGCTAGAAGCTCATTCATAGCCACTGTCAGGCCAAAATGGGCAGTAAGGTGAAGGCCCTTCAACTGGACCCCATTCACAGCATTCCCGGCAAAGTCCAGGGCTTCCATCAGGTCCCAAGTCATGCTCTGAGCCCAAGCTGAAGTCAAATTGTCTTGTTGTAGAAATTGAATCACCTGCCTCCTGCGCTGGGCGCTCGGAGGGCAAAGAGAGAGATGACGACCCCAGTGCTCTGCGGCGTAAACTTGTGTTGAGGGTGAGAACCATTCTATTGTCGTCAACATGGCCAAGCAGGTGCTTGCTATAGTCCATTCAGCATCTGGGAACCAGCACTCCCTCTTGTGTTCGAAGTACTGTTGTGCTGTGTAATGAACTAAGCGAATTATATCGCTTTCTTTATCCACTACCACTAGCCCATTGCAAACAGAAATGATGTCTTGCAACTCAGGAATGTTATCCTCGTCGTATACAGACCGCACCTCGTCAAAAGCCAGGATATGGGAGAGCTGGACTGTTGTCAAGGGCTTACAGGCGTGAACAATCCATAGCAGGACTTTTTGGGCGAGCTCCTTGTATCCTTGTCTTTGATTATAAATCCTCTCCATAAGTTGGTCATATGCCTGTGACAAGGCTTGAATCTTTGCATCTTCGCCAGTATTTGACTGGATACCCTGCTGGCGAAAGTAATTAAGGGTAGCCCTGACTGCTTTCAGCGTGAGTTTATCTTCCAGTGACGACGCGTATAATTGTGCCAACAAGAACATGCCATCCACAGCCCTTGAAATTGTGTCTTTGATCTCATCTTGGAGCTGCGAGCTCCGTCGCACACATGCAGGCAATGTGTCCAGGATGCTGCCTATGTATGCTTGAATATCCTCATTAGACGCTCGGATCTCGACAGTTACAGCACCGTTCTGGATGAAAAGTCTTTCTATCTCGGTAATGAATCGAGAAGTTGCAAAGATATTTATCTTGACTTTTTCCTGCAGACGAAGCATCTCAGATACGAATTTGGTTCTAATATTCCCGCTGGATTGGCACTCGTCTAGCGCGTCAACAAGGACAAAGAGCCTCGAGAACCAGCTAGGCATTGTAATGGAGTAAAGGAGATCGAGTAATTCGCTGGCGGTCGCCTGTGTGTTGCCTGGAGTATGGGCGTTGTACAAGTCCTTGACCTTGCCAGCAGCGCAGCAGTGTTGTTGAGCTAGCTGCCGGATAAGGCTTGCAATCAAGTGACTCAAGGTCTGCTCCTCGCCGCGGCGAAAATTGAAGTATATATAGGCAATCCCGACCCCTTCACCAAACTCGGGGGATGATAGTAGATGATCGACTACGACTGCTGTCATGATTGTTTTTCCTGCTCCGGGAATTCCTGGGCAAAACATGCTTGCGCCGGGTATTTCAAGCCACCGCCGAAACTCCGGGGAATTGAGAAGCCACTTAGCAGTATCGGGCTGTCGTCTCATAATCAGATCGCTCTGCTGCATGCCGTAGTCAACTGGACAGAGCCACTCCAGCGCTCTGCAAAGCTCTTGATCCTCGACATACTGTAGAAGTTTGGCCGTGTTGTTCCTGGCCATGCGGTGAAGAAAGGCATTCAGGAGGCTGACATTTGAGCTAATTCGTCCGCGGATATCACGAATATCGTCTGGATCCCATTTGAGCCTTTTCCAAACTCTTTTCATTCTATTCCCGGTGCCCACGCTGCTCTGTACATCAAGCACACGGTTGGTGATAACGATGTCCAATAGCTCATCAAGGATGATGCGGCATTCGCGGGCTGTTTCTAAAAGGTTCTTCCGGTCTGTTTCGGTAAGCTCACTATCTGAGACGCACACGTCAACGTCTCCAAGTACGATCGATAAACTCCTCATTCTGCAAGGAGCTAGTCAGACCATGTCATAAATACATGAAAAGTTGTCTTACTCGTTATTGATTTCCTGCCATTGGCGTGGCGCGTCTGCAAAGTCACGCCGAAGCTTGTGGCAAAGCTCGACGACCTTAATGATATCCCCAACGCCGAAACCAAAACTCATCTTGCGTCGTGCGCTTCGGCTGCGTCCCAAATATGAGGGTGATGTGAGGTTGTTATTACGTTCAGGTTTACCCCGCTTCGAGCCTATTATTATGGGAACCTCAGGCGCTTAGCAAAAAGGATCGGTAATTCTTGGCCCGATCCTGCAGCCTCATTTTAAGGTAACCCCGCATCGCCGCTTAGCTACACTTCTCTTGCTCTTCTGGCTATGGACCTGGACCCGGCTGGTATGGCAAATCTGGTCTGTACACCAACACGACCGACACGCGAAGTTCTTGTATCGAGGTGTATGAAGATGCACGCAGAACTGCTATAAGTACACCAGAAGTTTGATACGGATCTATCAGCGGTCCAATAGTTTGTGCATAGGGGCTAGCCAAGATAATAGCAGCGACGACAGGCAAAGGCATGATCAGAATACAGACAAGATACGACATCTTATCAGGGCTATCTGCAGCCCGGTATTCCCAAGTAGTCAGCATCTTACTAAATAGAAGCAAGCAAGCGGCATGTTGCCTGTTTCATTGTTAAGGGTATTGCGACTGTCAGACCATCATACTGCCATGCCTGTGCCGGAAGGCGGGGAGATCAGCGTGGACATTAATCTTCCGCTAGAAAAGCCCTTTAACTAATTTAAAATATGGCTAAAAGTCCTCTTGCCCCTTAGCTTCATTGGCAGCTCTTACCGGTACACCTCAATAGTTGGCCCTACGGTTTTGGCTTTTCATAAAGACAGCGTAATAATAAATGACATTTACTACATAGCGCGAACTTACGGGACAAACTAATTGAACTTACTACAGATAGTGAACTGAAACCTCACTGCCGAATCAACCTTGCTTCTTATCCACAGCCCTGCCGAACGCCTCAATCACCTTGGCCATGATATCCTCCTTCACATTATCGGGCTGCTGTCCTGCCCAGTCAGCAAAATCTGAACCCTCAAGAGCCATTCGCAACGCATCCACGATGTGTCCTGGCTTTGACGCCGCTGCTCCAGGCATCGTCCCTTGCACGCCGTGAGCTGGGACGGGCGGACGCGCAGCACTAGAGCCCTGAGGAGTCGTTTCTGGCTCCTTTTCTTCGTAGCTGCGAACCGTACGTCCCTTTGCCGGGGTTCCACTGGGCGGCACATCCGGCCTTAAGGCTGAAGCCCTAGCCGGGCCCGTCTGAGGAGGCTCCTCTTCGTCTTCAGGGAACAAGTCCTCCAGTGGCACCTCGCTGAAGTTCTGAGACTGATCCTGGCCCGTAAGCTGCATAATGTAACCCAGGATCTGGGGTCCGGGGATGCGAATAACGGCGCCGTCACTCGCGCTGGTCGTGGAGGACGAGCTGCTGTCCGAAGACGAGCGCGAGGCGCTGCTGTGCGAAAAGCAGAGGAAACCGCCTGAGCTCTGCGATTGCTTGTCGATGAACTCTTTCATGCTCTTGCCCTGAGAGGAGCTGCTGCTCACTTTGATGACGCAGTCCTTAACAATGATGTAACCAACGGGGAAAGCGACTAGATAGCCTTCAGGCTTCTTCTCTTGGGCGTTGTCTGTGATGGCCTTTGCCGCGTCTTCAATCTTAGGTCCCGTTTTCCAAGACGTCCAGGGTGTGTAGTCATTCGTCTTGGAGCCCTTCATGAAAGACTTGCTCATTTCCAACAGCGACGGATCGAACCAGCCAGATCGATCAACAGTGACATACGTGACGCGCATAGAAACATCGATACTCAAGGTGTTGGAACCGCTGTCGGACGCGACCTTCGCTTGACTCTCACTTTCGTTCTTGGAGTAGGAGCCGATCCAGAAGTTGCAGTTAAAGTCCTCGACCTTACTCCCCGCTTCCTTCATGGACTTTGTGTAGTCGTTTGACACGTTTGACTTTACATGTACCTCGTTCCAGCGAGAGCCACCATTGCCGGGTGGCAGATTTCCAATGTCTTCCAGCTTACCGGCCGGGCTTCCAGCTGTCTTGGTGATATCACGCTTTGCGATTGTGTAGCTTTCCTGCAGCTCGGAAAGCTCCTGCTTGGCAGTAGTCAACTGTCGTTGCAGTCCATCAACCATCGTGCGGGTATCTCCTGCAATGGCCAGGGAGTAATCACTCATGTGCTCCGTCAGCTCGCGTGATGCAGAGTTAACAGCAGCATTGGCTTTTGATACTTCATCCATCTGCTTGCCAATTTCCTCCAGATCGGCTGTTTTGATACCCGCAGCAAGGAGGCTTTTCTTATCCTCGTCCCCATCGGGCTTCTTCATAACCTCCTCAATGGCTGCTACAGCGGGACCGGCTGTAGCGCTTATTGCCAGCTTGACGGCCGATATTGTAGAAGCGGTATATTCTCTGGACATCTTCGCAATGGCGGCCTCTCGTTGAGCCGCAGCCTCACTCATGGCAAGTTTTGCGGCTGCTGGATCGCCCTTGTTGAAGCCGCGCAGATTGGCAATCTGATTCTCTAGGTTATCAATGAGCTGAGACTTTGCTCTGATTGCAGCTTTGATCAGTGAAGGGTCTTGAGAAAGCTCCTCGCGCGTGAAGCCGGTGTCGAGGGCTTGGAACCAATCCGTGGGCTGCATGGCCACGGGATAGACTAAGGATGCCGTGTAGAGAGATGAAAGGGAGGATTCACGGAGTGAATCTTTTGCGTCTTGCAGTGACTCTGCTACACTCTTGATATCCAAATGACCCAAGAAGCCGCGTACTGTATGACTGTAGCCTCGCACCACAGCATCGCCGTACTTCTGTGCTCTCGAAGGTCGGGATAAGACTGTTGAGTGCCTTGCTATAGTTTCGCGATAGCGTTTGCCCGTTGGGACCGCCTACAATTGGGCTGATGGGGTACAAAGCATCGGTGAGATTGAACTCGGCCTCATTGACCACGACAGGCTTGTTAAAGCGCGAGAAATTTCCGTCTAGCTCGTATGCGAAAGTGTCCTTGTCTAGGAATCGGGTGGGGAACTGAAGTGCAAAGTACTGCCCACCACCGGGACCTTTGAAAAAAATAATATGTCAGTGGTGTTCGTGAGAATTATCGCCCAGTACTGCTGTCAAAGCTATGAACTTACAATATAACGTGGACAGCTTGTCATAAAGCTGATAGATGAATGATTTGGTGCCAGTATCGGGAGACACACTGGCTGGTGTTGTGTCCGGAACCTGAGCGTTTGGTGGACCAGTACTAGGAGGTTGAGCACCTTGCAATGGTGTTAGATTC
This sequence comes from Fusarium temperatum, assembly GCA_001513835.1. NCBI lineage: Eukaryota > Fungi > Ascomycota > Sordariomycetes > Hypocreales > Nectriaceae > Fusarium > Fusarium temperatum. Next base: position 102,939 of record LJGR01000014.1, on the reverse strand, counting down.
TTTTCGTCAACTTCCCTCAATGCGGACGATGGGCCTCCCTGGGTAAGGCCATATGTGGCACGTGTCCAGTTCTTGATAACCTCTCGAATATTGACAGGAGAGATCTCGCCGAAGTCATCACAGTCCTCTTCGACGAAGTTGAGAACCTTGCGAGTGACATCTGGCGGAGCTTCGATGACCTTCAGTGCCTGTTCGATGCTCCACCCATCTTCTTTTGCCTTGTCGTGCATGACTTTGCGAGGATATTGCAGAATCATGTAAGCCTTATCGAGGTCTGTAAGCTTCTCGTTGTATGGGATATCCTCCTTAAGACCCGTGAGCTCCTTTGGCTGGGGATAGTGCATAATGGAGTGGATATCGACTTGCGAATAGTTGGAGACATCAGACTTGTTGTAGACATTGATGACCTGGTCATAGATTTGCTGGGTTGTCCAGCCTTGAGTTCTTTTATAAAGCTCCAAAGCTGCCTCAACGTCCCGAACTGCTTGGCCTCCGTGAGCTGGAGACTGATGTTCATGGAGCAGCCCCAGTGCATGGCCAAACTCGTGAAGGATCACTGCTTTCTCGTTTGCGGTAATATCCGAGAACTTGTCCAGCCAGGCTAAATTCATCGTTGCCTCTGTTTCTGGAATGCTATCGCATTGACGACCAATGTATGACCAGCTTCCGTCGTTGGGATTGAAGGTAATTCTGACGTTACTGTTCTCGGGCAAAGACACTTCAGCGAAGCGAACATTGGCATACCAAGTCCATTCTTCAATAGCTTTCGCAACCTTCTCATGCTGCAGCTTCGTTCCGCCCATGAAGTAGTAGGAGATTACTTGCGGGGTGCCGCTCCAGAGATTATGTTCATTGGTAAAGACAGTGGGAACCTTATCAGGCCCAATGGCGTAACCGAGGCCGAGTTTGGACATCGTCCTACTGCCAGGAAATGGTTTATTCTCAAGCTTCCGAGGCACCACGTCCTTACAAGCCTTCTGTTGCCAGGGACTAGATGCCGATCCGTTGACGGAGGAAGAAGTATGCAGACCATTCTGAGGCTCATCTGCCGCGAAGACAGCCTTTGATTTATGAGAACCTGATACTTCGGAATCAGCAACATGAGAAGCGCTGTCTTTGTCGCTGTTCTCTTTCCCGTCGTCAACGACCGGAGAATCGTCGTCTTTGTCGTTGTTCTCTTTGCCATCATCAAGGCCAGTCTTAGCTACAGCTGAAGATTCTCCAGCTTCGCCGGCCAGGGGTCTGGCATTGGCAGCGTCGGTCATATCGTCAGAAGGGGCAGATGTTGCTTTGTCAGTCTGTCGCTCAGATGAACCTGACTTTTTAAGAGAATTGCCAGGCATTCTGTTGGCAAGTGGTGGTGATTGCTGTGGTGGTGCGAATAGATCGCAGCGGGTAGGTCTTGGAACTAGAAAAGGTGGTTTGGAAGATGATTGTTTTTGACTCATTGACTGCTCTGAATCTTTCTGGTAATTCATCAGATCACCAGGCAGATCGCTGAACCTTTATGGTTGATGACCAGCATACTTGATCCTTGTTAGAAATATTTTATGATCATTAACACTCATCCCTAATCGGCAAGAAAAAGCCGCTAAGGGCGGAAGAATTTGACTCCGCTCTGAAAAGTCGTTATGGCGTAGTCGCAATTCGCTGGAGGTGTCTCTTAGCCTCCGGAAGAAGATGTGGCTTGTCAAAAGGAGAAGTTACCCCGCGGTAGCCGCAGCTGATCAGCCTATACTTTGCTTCGCACATTCCTCTGTATAAGCCACAACGCCCAACTATACAACTGTTGGAAGTAGGTGTCTCATGCATAGTATTGTAAGATCTGAGGGAGCGGCGTAGGTTTTGTGACAAGTATGGATAGTACCTCAGCTGTAAGCTGAAGTATGTGATTCTGATGATGATTGCTAAAATATGTGGCATGGATGATCAAGGCCAAGGCATGTGATATTTAATCATTGATTATACGAAGTAAAATATGTGATATCGATGATAGTTTAACGAACCCCACAGACATGGACTTCAGAGACTAGACCAGGTTCATCAGGGACATTATTCCTACCTGTGAGGAAGCGATGGCCCACGTCAGATTATTGGCGGGATAGAAACGCCTGGCTTATTCTGCTGCGTTACTTTGAAATGGGCTTCCGGGGCTGATAAAGAGACTCATGCAATAATAGAGCGTAATTCCGATAGTATTGCTATATTCCATTGGCGGCTGTAATAGCAATTTGAGCTTAGTGGAGTGGCATTCTGCATCTGGAATTGGAGAAGCGGAACATCTAAGGGCTGGAGCTCAGTTAAAAGGAGTCCATAATAGCCTCCCCGGGGACAATCCGTCAAAGAAGATATATATTCGGTTCCCCTGTTACTGGTGAACAAAGTAATGAAGTAGTGATCCCGACTTTGGCAGGTCTTGATAACATTGAGAAGGCGACCTTCGGGGGTGGTTCGTACGGGGCGCGTGATGTCAGCATTAGCTGTCGGGTTTATCGACTCAAAGTAACACTTTCATGAAGTCACAGCTGTTATTCCAGCTGCCTACCCAAATTCAGTCATGGGAAGTTCTAGCTCACATGTCGGAATTCCGTATCTCGCATTCCAGCCACAGAGCGGATGGATAACAGGAGGAATCAAGAGCGAGCTACTTTATATCGTATCAGAATGGAAAGTATAAGCGAGACACGGGAAACCACCCTCGAGAGTAGCGCCCGGTGATAATGGCGTGGTGAGTGATCCTACCGAGTGACAGTCTTATTTCTAAAGTGAATTCCTTCATTCGCGAAACGGGCTAAGGTTTTATGGTCTTTTAGCCTTCGTTGAACCTGACATCAGCGGCTTGATTATTTCAATGGGTACCGTTACGCTGTAAGCATACCTGTTGGATTCCGAGATTCTGAACTCACCACCCAAGCTTAAGATAACTGGTTTAGGATCCGTCCCTCTTGTCCTTTTTCGCGTTACTAAATACAGAGGATAAACGTAAAGTATATCTACCTGGGCTGGAGACACCTCTCAAGCCAGCGTAAGAAGAACCTCGGAGCCGTCAAAATGCATCCAGAAGAGAAAACAAATGTGCCCACCGATTCCCTGACATCCAATGGGAAACCGATGCATTCTTTCCGCCGCTTCAATGGACGGAATCGCTTACACGTAGATATCACTGTATCAAGCACTGAAGATGCATAAGAATTAATCACGTACTGTGCGGCGGCTGGAAGGCGAACCTGAGTGGGGGGTGGTCTAGATGGTGCCCTGGAATCCCTCAACACCCTTACTGGAGAAGATCCAGCGTCTTACAGCCATTGAAGATGCCTTGTGTGAGGCGCGCGACGTGAGCGTGGCTCAACTTATATGGGTTACAGTCCCTGTGCTCAAAGCTATAAGCCACTTTGGTAGAATTAGACCTATCCCTAGGGATCAGATAAAGCTTAGATATATACATTCCGATATAATATTAAGTAGTTAAAGTAGCTAGAATGTAGCTTAAACTTAAATATTTATTAAATTAAAATAATAAAATATAAGAGTCTTAGTTTAAAATATATATAAGTACTTAATTAATTAGGTAATTTTTTAAAATCAATTTTAATACTTATTTAATTTTAATTATTTTAATTTATAAAGTTAATCTTTACTTTATTTTTTTTTATTCTTAGTAAGCTTAAGTAAATAGATTCTTTTATTTATTATTTCCTTATATATAATTTCTTTTTAAAAAATATAATAATAATAAACTCTTAATTATTTAAAAACAGTAAAAAACACCATCGGGCCATTCTCAGCATCATATGCTCGTGTCCAGTATGTTGTTTTAATATAACCAAAAGCCGAGCTTTTGAATATCTCCATTGCGTCATTGATGCTTGGTTCATGGACACAAATTCCCATGGCCAAAGCGGGCGTAGTTTCATATCCAACAGCCCTGGCAGTGTATGCAGTGTCGCATTTGATCATATCACTCAGGATACGGTTTGCAAACGAGTCATTGCTATAGTCCTGTAACAAAGACTCACATTTCAGCTCAATGATATACCGCGACCCGCCAAAAGGCGTATAAACGATGTCGGCGCGTTTCTCATCTTTATCGGCGTCCTTCACATCTTCGTATACCACCTCTTCACGAGCTACGTTCCCGCCGAGTTGGTCTTCCAAGTACATTGACAGCTCGACTTGGGCATACCCTTCCCATCCGCCTTTCTGCGCATGGATACGGGAAAGTGGTCTCGATGCCGCCCAGTCAGCTATCTTCTTGATAAGAGGTTCGGCAGTCCTATATGAAACACAGGTTAACTCGGTCGATCCCTTAGCTGCAACGGGTCGTCAGGCAAGACCTACGCATATTTTTGTTCCGGCATCTCGTCGTTGAAGAGATATGGAGAGTCGAATCAAGTTGATGTAATCGTCCTCACCGGTATCAGAGACGCGGCAAAGCCCAATTCAGTGGCAGAAAGTCTTGTTTAGAAAGGCAGGGGAGTCAAGAGCGAGATAGAGCAGTGACTAATGACTATGGAAAAACATAGCAAAAAGGTCGTGGGCAGCACCTCCTTATAAGTACTAGTGCTGTGACCTTCGAGGCCATGTAACGGCCTTACCCATTTAAGTCCATTAAAACACAACATTACGGAATACTTTCCTCTAGGACTATCAATGCCCTGTGCAGGGTGATTGAACGCCATGCCCAATAAGAAGAGGAATCGACCCTCTGGAAGCCGGACTATGACGCTTCGGTGTCACATACCGAACTACAGGAGGGTATATCTCCGATATAACCCCTCTTTGTTTGTCCAATCTGTACTTCCTGGCTACACCACTTTCGGAACTCGAGCTGATTTCAAGCATGAGAATGTGATGAGACTAGGTGGCTGAGCCCCTGGTAGTCTACTCATGAGGAATGCTATACAAGTCCTCTCTCCTTCTTTTCACTCTAGGTATCATTCTTTGATTTCTATAGCCGCGTTTTACCCAGCAACACACCGTGATCGGCGTCGTAAGTTCTGCTGGTCTCGTAATACTTTGACAGTCTAGAACACTTATGTCTTGGTTTCAGGTAACCACCAATCAGCCACATTCTGGAAAGTGTTTAGCGTATGGGGCCTGCCTGTTCTTGATAGGCCAGTGGAATAGAGCCTCCGAAACCTTGTGAGGAAACCCACCTGTTGTTAGCGCTCTTGGCCGATCATGCCATTTCCCTACCATATCAGTGGTATAAAACTTGAGGCTGTCTAACGAAATATGGAATATGGTTAAAGCTACGCGTGATATCGCCTGCATTACATTGCATCATAGATGTGATATTTTCTTAGACATACTGCCAGGGACAGACCTCGATTATCCTCACAACCCGACATCATAATCACTAGTAGTCTTACCAGACCGCATTCGATTGATTTCAGCTTCTCTTGACAAGCCACATTAACCATCTTAGTCTCAACGTGCAATTAACCACCAAGACAACACCATTTCAACATCTTTTCCAGTCACATAGCACTTACCCCGCCATGCCGACGACGTAGCGGACGACCTATATTAGCTTGTAAGGGAGTAGAGTAAGGCACTGGAGTCCTAATTTAGTTGGGCTGGAAAAAGCATAGCTCATCTGCTGACCATAGCTACTGTATTTATAGATTCAACTCACATTAGAAGTTATCTGAACAGTATATACTTCATAGCACTTACTACTTGTTTAAAAAGGCTAGATATAAGCTATTAAATTATAACGTTTTTTTATCTAAGTAACTGCTATGTAGAAGATCGACCGGAGAACAGCTGAAGCACGACGTGGACTAAATTATAATAAAAGATGTACAGAAATCACAGCTACGCTACAACAGAGCTGCCTTGAAAGTTTACGCTCAGCAGGCGCTGCTGGCATGCAAAGTACAAAAGCCGAAGGCTCTCACGCAGTTCATTGCCACACCGCAAACACCCTGTTCTACTCCGTACAGGGCTCCACATTATCTTGGGCGCGTATATGTGATGAGGCTTGCATATCAAACCATAATTTTGCGGCCCGTGCTTGACTCGAGTCTCACCTGGCATCTCGCCTGGCAACAGAACACTGCAGCCATATTTATTAGGCCTTTAACCTTTGAAGCACGCAAAGCTCCATAGATCTGCATACCAACTGATTGGGGGACCCAGACCTATCAGCCCACAATTCTGCCGATTGCACTATCAGGCTTGAAGACAGGGTCTTCTGTTGCAGGTAGTACGGAATTTTCTTTAACCGAAAAATCCTGTCTGCCCATTTATGCTATCACTCTCGTCTCACCGGCTGCCCATGACTAATTCTTAAATCATATCACATATTCTCAACCTTCAAACCCCGATAGTTGCTCGGCTAAGCTTTGGTATTGACAAATGGGAGATAATGAATAACTGAATGACTTGCAGTGGCTAGTTCGCTAGTACATATTGACTTCTATAGAGAAATTGTAATACCATGAGCCTCTATGCCTTGTCTCTAACAGACATTAAGCAGGTATGGCGCGAGTAGTGCATATCTTGTAAAGTTAGTTTATACAACCATTCTGTTTCTGCTATAGTTATAAGTTCTGCCAACAGTAACTCATTCTTATTAACAGCAGGGCTTTCTCGTCAGTACAACGACTTATCATCAGCTGAAATTCCTTCTTACCAACACCAGGCCATTCTCATCAGCAGCAAGTCATTCTCATCAATAGCATATCAATCTCATCCACAGTCAGTCCTTCTTACTCAAACCTTCTTATCGTCACAGAAGGAGCAAAGAGAACAACCTGGTATTCAATCCAAAGTTATAGCTAAGAGAGTCTAGCTGCTTTCATCTCCTTATTAAAGACAGGAACCCATTGAGATCTCAATAAACTATAGTATTAATACGCTGGAAATACCCTATTGGCTTTAACTTTTAGAAAGCATTATGTATAAAGCCTCAACACAAGGAAAAAGATGTACATTTATGGCAAGCAGAATGTCACCGAATCTGCTTTCCTTATTGCCTGTAGAAAAAGCAAACTTAATTAAATGGAATGTTCTTTTTTGGATGGTTTTTCAGCGAGGATAATGACGCTTACTGCAAGGGACGAGAACTCCACATGTTTCGTTTCGGTATTTGTAGCTTGTTGGATCGGGTCTTCCAAGTCTTGTGTATGCCTGTCCTATCGCGACTTTGGTGCTGGGGGGACGTGGTGGTCTAAATGCTTATCTCGCCTACCAACCGAAGCACCAGTGGATTGAACAGTTAGCATGAGATACGGAAGGGTTGTGACTCTTGATGCTTGATGCTGTGAGAGACTGAAACCCGTGGCCTTGGTCTTGATAGTTGCTGATCTTATTGTAGTTAAAGTTGAATGCCGTGATAGAAGAAAGGGGGCTTGAGATGCATTCAATATTGTGTGTAAAAATGATCGATTGCTGAGATGAGCAATTACTGAGCGCGAAGAGAGGATTTATACAAGTAATGGAGAAGATCATCGTGGATATGAGAAACTGGGTAGCCATTTCCGTGATCCTGTTTGGAAGCCATACAAGTTGAGGCCCGAGCTCCTTGTGACACCATTGATCCAACCGAATGGGTTCTAGAATGGAGGCCTTGACATTGGTTCGCATAGAATAACAGCAGAAAGCTGCCTATGGATCTCAATATACTGCGTTTGCTAGGGGTTGGCCGAGCAAAAAATTCAGCCTACCGCGCAAATTGCTTGTCACAGTATCTTTATGATTCCGGGAACCAAGGCACAGAGTCGAACACGACAGATGAGAATAAGTATCTAAATCAGAGCCCTTGATAAGAAAAAAGTGGCCTTATCAGATTCTCCCTTTCAGAAAACAGACGTATTTCTGGCGGCAAAAGTCAACATCTATCCAATCCTCCAATCGAATCCTGTGTTGACAGTTTAGGGTAGTGATCCACTAAATGCACTGAACATTCAGTAGAGGGTACCTGTAGTAGGACGCTGGACAGTAAGCGAGGGTAGCTGTTCACGTCATCATCTCTAACATCGCTCCATCAATACTAAAAGTAGTATCGCCCATCTCCTCCCATGAGCGCTCAACCTAAGTTCGGCCACTCCTGCGTCGGGAACCGGCTGCCGTCTAAAAAAAGGCTTTCTCTCGAGGCTTGATCCAACAGGAGGCGCGCGGTTGATTCAGTTTCACTCTGCATCTGTCTCCCTGGAACATACATTCTCCTCGCGGGCTACGCTGCAGCATTATACGACGACTGAACTTGACGCGAATGACGCTCTAACTCGTATTTCAGATCTAACAGGCGCTCTATTGAGAGGCTCGTGGTAGACCCTGTGAGAAACACCGATGTGATATTGTTCCTAGAGGTGCAATGCATCGCAGCTGAATCGTCGGTAGGTGACAGATGACCTGTGCCAATCATTTCCCAGACTCCTAGCAAACTTGGAGCTCCGATCGTTGATTATCATCTAAACGATAACATGAAGTATTGCATATCAGGAGCAGCCAGTGGCCCTGGCCTACCCGGACTATATCAATACAACTACTCCTAGTCACGATGGCACGAAAACCGAGGCTGCCCTCTTCCACTTCGAAGCCACCCCCAAAACTCTGGCCGTCTGCTCTTTACTGAACCCTCTCATCATCCTTCTTGGCATTGACTTCACAGTTGCCTGGCCACGGGGTCGGGTACGAATAAGGGTCATGACAAGAATTGTGGGATACATTTCTGCATGGTGACGAAGACTGACCCTGCAGCTGGGCTCTTCACGGCAAACATTCTTTGTATCACCCCCATGTCACATATCATAAGTCCACCAAAAATGAAACCTTCACCGCCCTGTTCGGTGTAGCCAGAGACAAAGGGATATTTCGTCACGGCAATGTTGGATCTTAGTTCAAGATGGACTCATTTCTCGACCACACTTCATTCTGCTTTGCCTGTCTTTCAGCTCTACGTCCCTCGCCACCAGTCAGAACTGCCTCAGCGAGCCCACAGACGCTACCAACCCATGAGCCACCTTGGCAAAAAACACCCGAAGGCTAACTCTCCGCATCCTTCGCAAGCTTCTCCGTCATGAACAAGAAAGATCGAATCCGCCATCAGCTCAGTTCCTGCGCCGAACAAATGCAAGACCTTCTCGATCAACTGAATCCTACCCACAGGATCTCCCGATCCCTGGAGACCAGCATCACTAGAATCCAGCGCTTCAACGAGATCGATCGGCCTGGCGTACTCTCACTATGGCAGGACCTTCTTCACACGCCTCGCACCCTTCCTTTCCGCGCTGGGGAGTTCAGTCGCCGGGTAGAGCCCCAGAGCCTTTTCGACAGACGGGTTGACCGCACCCCGGATATTCCGATTCTCATTGTCGACACCAATAATTATCGTGAAGAAGGTCTGCCTGAAATGAATAAGAAATCCAAGGCTCGCAATGCCGTGGACGAATTGTTCGATGCAGCGACTAAGTGGAAAGTTATGAGAAAGCGTAAGAATGACGACGATGACGAGCTGATTTAGCCTGGCAACGAACTTGAAGAGGTTTTTTCTAGAATGGAGAAGAAAGCGAAGGTTCGCAATGTCATCGGCAAAATACATGATCCAACAATAAAGTGGAAGGTCATAAGAAAGCCAAAAAATGACGACTATGACGGCGACGACGAGTTGAATCAACTGGTGCGAAGCGCACCAAGCATCCTAAGAAGCAGGAATGCATTCTTTTCTAGCATACTCAGGAAATTTCGCTTGCCCAACCGCGAAGAATACAACGAGCATGGCCTGTAACTGGGGGGAGACTCAGGATTGTATCAACTTGGGGGAAGGCTCGGGATGATTACGGAAAAGCATATCTAAAGCGGAGCATTTTTGAGATCTTGGAGCTGGAGAAGATGGAAAGTAGCGTGTCTCTTTTCGGAATGATAGATGTCTTGACTTGATTATCTCTTCCAAGGCCTCAAAGTGTCGCTATCGATTATAAACTCTGATAAGGTTGTAGGATTAAACGAGGCTTCAGCCCCAACATCAAGCCAGATAACACGGCTTTCACTTAAAAGAATTGCTTCGAGGGCCAGGATGGAAGTTGAATGATTGTGGAGGGGTTTTGTAAACTATTGCCTAGTGGTTGGAGACAGCGACTCTAGCAGTTACGTGGCGACATCGCTATTTTCAGTATAGTTCGCAGATGGCAGAGGCGGTTCAACCTCAAGAGCAATACTCGTCGCTGATAGTGGCTTTAAAGTCCCCCGTCTTCCTTGAGCTCAAGGCGAAAACATCTCGCTGCCAGCAGTCAAATCCCCACGCTCAGAACTGCTAGAGAATCATGATTCCCAGGAAATGGTTGCCGAGGCCAATTATAGATGCGTATTCTTGCCGTGGCTAAGGCACACATCTTCAGACATTCTCAGGAGATACAGCTGCAGGCGAGCCATCTATTTAGCTGTTTGCCCTAATACGCAATAGCAAGGACAAAGGCCCTTGGTACTACCTTCTAGCTGCTTAGCTATCGTAGGTTCTTCGAACGGCGGCTACAAACTGTTCGTCAATTCCTCGCCCGCTAGGATATACGTTTTGTTAGCGTCAGGGAAGCGTACATTACCGTATAAGCAACAGTCGTTTGACTCGGGCTGCTTAATGGGATTGGCGGTTATAGATAGAAACTTTCATACTTCAACGCCCGTTACAACAGGTAACTACCTAAGATTGAAGTCTTATGTCTGTCTACCTCTCCTCCTTACTCTGCCTCTTCGTTGCCTTCCCTTTGTTCATTTTCCTCACTATCTTCCGTCTCTCTACACATCTCCACCTGTTCCTTGCGATATCCTTCGCTGTGATTTTCATTGCTAACCACTCGACTCTAAAAATTGGATTTTTCATTCACTCTATCTCACCATTCCAGTGCCGTACCCCAAGACTCCTCAAGGCTATATGCCGACGCGAATGGGCGGTGAAATTGGCAGTTTACTTGGTCTTTCTGTTGAGAAGTGTCTCTGCGTGTCCATTTAATGAAGTCCATACTACGGAGATCCGGGTTCGGAGATGTTGGATCCAGAGTTAGCTAAACATGAGCTCGATTGTCGTGGACTCCGTCAGCTGGTGTTCCGAACGACGGAGTTGTCGGCGGGGATCTGTATGGTCTGCAGGTTCATGAATGGGATTCCGGATTCCGGATAACCAAAAACCCTTCGTGGGAGCTCGAGACGCTGAGCATTCTCAGATGCGGGCTAAGATAGAGACTAAGGAGCTCAGTAACCTGGAGGTCCTTGAATTGGGACTCGGATCTACGGAACGCCCAGCACGAATCTGTAAGCTCCGGAATTCTTAAATGTGTACTTCGAATCACGTGGCTCACTCCTCGAGCTGAGTGGTCTGGAAGCCCTTGAGGCTAGAATGCAAGCGTCTGGCTCAGTACTTGGAGCTCAGAAGTTCGAGGGTAAGCTTTATCAATCTTGAGCTGCGAGATACGGAGCTCCTTCTTTGGCGCTCCGTGGCCTGATTCCTACTACTTTTCTAAATTTAATGTAGGATAAAGTAACATAAAAGGTTTCCCAGGAGCAACTCTCAACTTTCAACTAATCTAAGTCAGCAGACCCCCACCAGCATTGTTTTCACTACCGCAAGATACATACAAGTAATAATATTAAGAACTAGAGTCCCGAAGCCTATAGAGGTCCAGATATGGACATGCGAAGTGCGGAAAATCTATCAGATGAACTCCGGCGTCCGGATCTCAGCCCTTAGGCCAATCTGGTATAAGTACCCTTGAGGTCAAACTCCTGTTACGGAGCTCAGATATCTGACTGTGAAATTCACTCAGTATGAACTTGGGGGCTCGGAGTTCGTACCACGGAGCTCAATGATCGGAGCTTCGAGATTTGATGTCCAGAGCATTCTTCCACCTGCGTCTAACGCCATAGCGATATCTAATATACTTGGTGTTTGGGGTTACTAATTTTCCTGATAGCTCCGGACTGAACGTATGATGAAATAACATGACGGGCTTATCAGCTGCCGTTATGAGCACTTCGACTGTCATTACGACATGTGTGCCGTTGATAACAACAGCAGCTAGAGCCCCTAAGCCTCTTAAATAACAGTCATTTATCCAAGAACCCTTCAATCGAGAGAAACTCCCTTCTATTCACTACTCGGGCTTTGAACTCAGTGGACAGGTTTCGCAGATGTGGACCTCCGTGCAATGGACTTCCGTTCTCCCAGCTAATAAATCTCATGCCATTGGTTGAGGGAAGGACCTTTCTAACGACCTAAGAACAGCAAGCCTTCTTGCAATTTGTGCGGTACAGCCGTCATTGACTCATCTGCACGCCATTCCTAATTCACCTCAACCCCCCTTTCTCTTTTCACACCAGTCCAATACCCATTGCGTCTAACTCCTTGGCTAATCTGGGATCATGGTTGAAGTTATACCGTCAGTAATTTATCTGGAGAGACAATAAAACGTTCAGCTATAATCCTCCTTTGTTATGTTATTCCCGATAATATGACTCATGCGGTTCAGTTATCAGTCGAGCGTAGGTCAGTATATTAATCCCTCAGTAGTAACGACCTGAGCTCGTCGAACCAATTATATGTAATTCAAAAGGCCATGCTGGGTGGTTTGCATGTGAGCAGGGCAGGAAAAATTACTGTGTGTAGCAGCATGGCTCTGGCCATCAGATCGATATGAGATAGGTTCTATAGACAAGTATAATTTGAGGTTCCATAGGACAGTCATATCGCGTAATGGTAACGTCCCCGAAGTTGTCCAGTTCATCGGTCGCTTGCCACGGCTTGTTTCTCAGAGCTTCCAGTTCTGGGACCATCTCTCCTTTGACGCCAGGAACAACATGAGACGAATCTCAGTTGCGGTGTAGAATGATCTGATTCCCCTCATAGTATAACTGTGACTAGACTGGAAGATCATGGGGTCGATCGTGGCATCGAGGGAGTCAGGGATGCCTCCACTAGGCAGCTTGGGAAACCCTCACTCTAACAAATACTCTCAAGTCCATGCTTCACTGCTCAAATTCCTTTGAGCTGTTGTGGATCCTTATCCTTCTGTGAACAGAGACCAATTTCAGATTCGTTTTCTGCTCCCGGAGGAACCTTGTTAGATGTTTAATATTATCTTTTCTTTTGACTTTGCCGTTTTTTCTTCCAAAGCCGGGAATTGCTTACATCCGTCCAACGCGCTGTCGCTAAGCAGTATTAACAAGATCTTCCTCTGCTGAAGCCGAGCTTGGTCCACTCTGCGTTTGCATCTCTATATCCTCCTCGCGGGATGTTGATGACCGCCTAGTCCATAATCTCTGTGCACGCCTTGCCTTGGCTTCTTCAAACCTGACACGCTCTCTTTCCCGCTCAGCATTGATCACTTCATCCCGCCGCTGTTGTTCTGACTCGGTCAATCCTACCAACCCAGTTAGTAAACCACTGCTTTATGTTCAGTAGCGTTCATTCATGGCACTTACGTCCGCCTGCAGCAATTTGTATTCTTCTTGTAAGGCCGGTAGCTTGCTGAAGAAAGTTTCGTGCTCCCAAAACCACGTCGCAGGGACAATTTGGGACCACTAAAAACATATGACTCTTCATCTCCTTGTTCAGCTCTCGTGACCACTGAAGCTTTACACGATACCTTGGAGTAAACTGAGTCCCATCAAACCCAGTGACTGGTTCCTGTTCATGCTCTGGGATAGGAAGAAAGGATTGTTTCTTTAGCTTCAGTACATCTAACAAAAAGCTCTCAGAAACATGGTCAATGCTTGCACCAGTGTCTAGCTTAAGGGTTGCTGGTACAGCTCTGCGGTCGCGGGGTAGATGTGGATGATCTGACAGATTCTGCGCTTGTATATATGCAATAATAAAAAAGTCGTCTCCCTGGAGATCAACTAACTCTTTTGCCGAGGGAGCCCCTGCAAATTCCTGGTCTAGTCGAGACATAGCCGCTCTGGTATCTAACAGTCAGCACTGCGTAAAAACAAGGTGCAATGGACGAGTTCTTACGTCATGTTTCGTAGCTGGGTATGCATCCTGATACTGTGGCCCTCAAGATTAGTTAACTGAAATCAACCGGTATATAAACTTACTCGGCACAAAGGTCTCTCAGGCTAAAAACAGACCCTCTATAGAGTCTAAGAACTTTCTCCCATTCGTCTTTATGCCATACCAGCTTGAGTTTCTTGGCCCTTGTTAGACTTGTAGTCTCAAAGCCGCGCCTGAGGCCATTTGATGCAAGGTTCCCGTTTAACATATCCTGGTGGAACTGGCAAAGCTGACGCGCCTTTTGGACTGAGATGGGAGGCTCATCGCCCATATGAGCAATAACTTCCTCATTTTCTCTGAACATATAGTCGAGTAGTTCAACTTCTTGCATGTGAAGTATCAACTCAAATTCAATGGCCCGGACTCTTTTCACCCATTTCATAAAAATCCAAATAAGAATCAGTTCAAGAATAGCGAGAACTAGGAAGCCAGCTTCCAGGAGCAATGAGCTCATAGAAGTAGAGGACGACATGGGCTTTTTGTTCTAGATTCAACGCTGGGAATAATAGTAGTTCTGAGGGGCAGAGAATGAAACAGTGAGGTTAAAACTTAGGCACAAATGTCAAAGAGCCACCAAGGCATTATATTCCTTGAACGGAGCTATAATTAGCAACCTTTTTTGACAAGGGTGCTTCTGAATCTTTCCATCGCATGGATGTATTAACACTTCATGATTGGCCCACGTGTTGGTGAGGCGTTTTTCTGTAGCTTATTGCGACGAATACCTTTCCATATCTCGCAGCCTGATTTCACGACTGCGGCAAGCCAAGAGAGTAGCGCCATTGTCTATCCAATAAGGATTGTACAGACTCACACTAACGAATAACCGAACAGTCAGCAATGATTCATAGGCACTCACAATCCGCTTGGGGCTGAAAAGCGCGCTGCCTGAAATTATCTCCTACGCATCATCCCTCATTTGAATACTGTCCCAACACAATTACTACACACAGTCATCAACGACAAAATGAGTCACCAGCCTCCGTCGATGTATGTGCGACTGGCGCGTATGATGAACGGTGACAAGAATCTGGCCATCTTCCGTCGATTCGACGATGCAAATATTCTATGCTTGCTCTCACTGCAGGCAGAGATCCTCCAGCTACAGAGTGATTTTCACCTGGAAAACTCTCTTGATGAGATTGGAACTGAAGAAGAACGGAAGAATGGAGAAAGCTTCTATGATAGCCAACAGAACAACAGTGACCAGCATCAGAGATTATATCAATTGAGGAAAAGACTAATGCAGTATAGTATGTTACAGAATCTATTTGAATATATAAGAATACTAATATCCCTAGACAAATTTCTTGCGCAATGTATGTCTTGGTAGCTTACATACCCTCACTTGCTAAAGTCGTTCCCAGATTCCGCAACCAGTCAACTTCCGAGTCCCAAAAAATCTCAATTACAGAGTTTGAGAAACTGGTTAGCAATGGACAAGGGAGGGAAGAACTTCCAAACAGGAGCAGAGACCAATACGTGGACTGGAGACGGATCGAATAATCCTGATCTCTATGTGACTTTGCGATCCGTAGCTGAGGACGACGATTTGTTCACCAGGGGTTTCATGAGATTTATTGCCGGCCCATTTCATCTTTCATTTGGCCAGAGGATGAAGGTAGGCCGGGTTATCGACGAAGAAAGTGGCTATGTCACCTACCAAGATGCCCGCATAATACGGCTCACCAGCATCATTGTTACTGTGATAGCCGCCATTTTGCCTCCTCTCACCATCTTAGTACTCAATGGGCGGCCAACAACTAACCAGAGGATTGGTTTCACGGTTTTGTTTACAGCCATCTTTGCCGGTATTCTTGCGTATTTCAGCAAGGCAAAAAGAGTGGAAATACTTGTCGCTACTGCAACGTAAGTCAAAAGATGTTTTCAAAAATGCTAACGGGTGTGTATACTGATCCATATTTACAGCTTCGCCGCTGTGGAGGTCGTTTTTATTGGTAGCGCTTTGTCTGGTACGGAACAAGCTCAGATCAATGGGAATCTTACACTGATGCAAACGATGAATGGGTCTGGAATGATTACTGCCAACTTGACATCGACTTAGTCACGGTACTTTGATGTACTTTGATGTACTGTGATGTATTTAGTTTAATTTTAGATATTTCTATAAGAGTTTTTAAAATACGGTAATTGAACCTAGTCCTATAGTCTAAAATTATAAAGCCTGAGAGGATCCGACGTTACAATCTCTGCTTGGAGAAACATAAGTTACCCCGAAGAAGGTGATAGTTCTCGGACTGGTATATGCAATAGCCCCAGTGCGCGCTGCCGTCGATGCCAACAGCTTGAAACCTACTGCCGCCGGTGCATTGAGGTAAGTTCCGCTGTCCTGGAAACACTAACCCTGTATCCTACTAACTAGCCGGACCAGATCATTCGCGGATCCAAGCTAGCCTGCATAGCTGTCAACCTGCTCCACGCTATCAAAGCATTCCAGGAATCTAAGAACAAGGACAAGAACACACCTCAACTCGTGAGCCTGCCTGTCCAGCGTACTTCAGCAGTTTTCTTTCCAATTTTATACAGATCGCCAATATGTAAACTGAGCAGTTCCAAGTCCGTAATGGCCTAGGAATCCATACGGGAGTTCAGGAAGCTCGATGAAAGCCTTGATGAGAAGACAGAAGAGGTCAAGCGGCTTAAGGAGAAGCTAGATGAGAAGACCCTCTTGGTAGAAACACTTAAGAATGAGATCGGGCAGCGGAAGAACAAATAGAGAGGGCTTTGGATAGCCTTGCGATGTAGCTCTATCCCACGAATAATGCAAGGTATGAGGTGAACCCGGTCACCTGGTCGCGTTAGGTAGTCGATAGGATGACTTTGGCTTACATTTTGCAGGGGGTTATGTTATTCCGAGTCCTATTTCAAGTGCAAGTGAAATACGGGGACATCTACAGGGATTACCTGCCAATAGTATTGCAAATCGTCCACTCTCGGTGAAAGTGGGAGGATTGATAATAATGCAGTCTCCTTTCTTCTGCATATGGCTTGCACTTGGACCTCTTGTAGTCCAGTGAGAAGTTATCCGATAATATTTAGCCCTATTCCGTACTGTAATTTCCCTTGCAGATTCTCGAGGCTCCAGGGTGAGCGCAGCTCAAGACGCCAAACTCGGGACGGGTAGCGGGTGGTCACGCAGGTAGCCCGGACCTAACTATTAAGGTCTAGCCTTGGAGAACCAGTGGTCTGTGATTCGTTCACTGGGTTATCCTTGTTTCAGCTGATGGTCCTCCATGGCTGAGCGGTTTGTTTGCAGGTCCACAAAGATAATCAGAACGTTAGCGACCTAGTATCTAGAGATAATTTATACAGTAACAAAGCATATGGATGAATACAATTTGAACGAAGGATCCAATGTGCAGAACTCAAATTACTGGAAGAACCAGGTTTGCGGTACTAATATCTGAGTCATTCTTCAGGTTGGTAAGGGTTGCATTCTGAAACACGCCTTGCAGGGATGTAGATGTCACAACCAACAGATGTAACCTTGTCGTGCATATATGGGCTCGTCCACCAACCCTTTTCTTTTCAATCCTCAACTAAACTTCTCTGATTTTTTGCTACTCACTCAATATGGAATCTACATCTAATAAAAAAAAGCCCGAATGGAAGACGCGTTCGAACTTGGCTGCGAAAGGCTTCTTCTACAACGACAACATCTCCACAAAAGCTTTGCCTGACCATGTTAAGGCCCTCCGAGACTCAATTCTCAACTTCAAGGACCATGGGTCTGGTAAAGGAGTTCGATAATAGTGATAGAAGAATCCGGGATCGAGCTAAGAATTGTGTGACGGGCGATGTGTCTGAGCCAAACTGGAAAATCTTTTTTGTTGGGAGCTTCCTTACTCCGCTTGTAGAAAGAACCTCTGCTTCGCACGGCTCACGCAAGTAGGTTAAGATTTATTATAAGAAGACTATTGCTAACAAGAATGATCTCAGAGTGGATCCGTGCAACAATGGCAATAACAATATCGTAGGGTAAGTCGTTTGAATAACTATAGGATTAAGAGGCTTACAAGTAATAAAAAGTGACTCCGAGGCTCTATGGGTAACATTTGATACCAAGAGCGATAAGCTTGGTGATTCAATGCCTGATATCTTCCGCAACGCGAGCCAACCGAAACCGGACTACGCCTTTTATTTTCCAATGTATCAGCTGACGACCAGACTTAATACATCTCGACTTACTCCTCGATATGTGAACGAAGTCAATGCTACGCCGGTTAACAGGATCAAGGCAGTACTGGAAGTTCCCGAAGAATCAACGTCCTCTTCTGTGGAGTCATTTTCATACTCTGGCTTGGAAGAACTCTACCAGTACGGCTTGCGACCCTCTCCTTTTAATGCTTTTAAGAAGAGAGCGACAGAAAAGGAACTGAGATGTTTTCCATGGCTTATTATCGAGATGAAGAAGAAACATACCCAACGCGGACGGATCAATAAGTCAAAAGAGGAGGCTTCCTGCCAAGCTGCCAATGGCAGTGGATGTGCTGTAAGACTAAACCAGATCGCGGCGAAGTTTGCTGTGGAACTACCCGGTCAAGGGCAAATCCCTCCGATTCCAGCTGTTACTACAGCTGGACCCGAAGTTAAGGTTTGGATTACGTATTTTGCGAGAAATTTCATGGCACAAAGAAAGTTCACGACACATGTTTCCCATACAGCGAGAGGACAGTACCTCGACCCTATCGATCAAGGTTATGTCAGTACACCAGAGATCTCAACTGATCCTTACTGACTTTTCCTCCTAGATGATGCAATGCATTTGGACCGGAGATATAACAGACCTTGAGGACGTCAAGAAATTCCGACTGATACTCGACAATACTTATAATTGGGCAACGCAGGTACTTAAACCAATGATGAACACCTATATTCGTCAATGGAACTTTGTCTACTCTGAAGCTGTTCGCAGCTTTGCGACTGCAGCAATGGAACGTGAAAGACAGAGAAAGGAGCTGTCAAGAAAAACACTTCGATTCGTCCTGGCTGCTCTGGGTGATGAAGCAGACCTCGATACTGACGATGATTTGCGTCGAGCTGCTAAGCTAAGGCTGGTGAACCTCTGCGATGCATTTGTCCAAGACACAGACCAAATTATTGCGGAGGAACTTGAGAAGTTATACTTGAAGAACGCTGATAGTGAGGACAATGAGTACAGTGAGGAGAGTGAGGAGAGCGACGACGAAGACGATGATGAGGAGGACCTGGTATAGGACCGTATCAGGAGGAAATGTATGTGGAAAAAATGGACAAAGAGACGCTATCTGTATATTATGAGTGTAATTTACAGTGCTGACAGTTTGCTTGGTCTTGCTGTTGAAAAGTATTGCTGCGTGTCCGTGGGATGAAGTCCTGACAACGGAACCACACTGGGGTAGCTCTATCACTTGGAATAGAGTTAACATGAGCTGCGCTCTTAGGAGGTTTGTTTGGCGGGGCGACTGGCCAGAGTTAGCATGGTTCGGAGGTTATATAAAGTGTGATCCAGGCCACTGAACTCTTCAGTGATAACTTGCGAATTTGTACTTTCTCAGACAGAGACTCCAGGCCTTGGAACGAGCCACTCGGAGCTGCATGGCCTGGCGCTCCTCGGACATACACTCCGCTTTGCTGGCCTAATAACATGAATACGCAGGAACAGGG
This sequence comes from Fusarium temperatum, assembly GCA_001513835.1. NCBI lineage: Eukaryota > Fungi > Ascomycota > Sordariomycetes > Hypocreales > Nectriaceae > Fusarium > Fusarium temperatum. The sequence continues at coordinate 83,282 of LJGR01000014.1, read as the reverse complement.
ATACCTATAGGGCAAAGTCCGGGTTCTGGAACTTAACCCTTAGAGGTAACCAGGCTGGAGGTTCTTGTGTTTAGAATCCATGCCATAGAGCTTAGTATTGTAGTGTTAACTCTACTATATTTGAGTTCCAAGACACGGAGCTCTTACCTTGGATGTCCATATTCTGGCCTCTTAGACTATTCTTCCGTTAACATAAAACACACCAATAACAACTCCATCATCACCAGCGTTTGGCGTTGCTGAGTACTACTAGGCCTCTGGATTCAGTGTGTAATGACTCCGTATGTCTTTAGTCGAGAGAAACTCATTTTTATTCACTACCTGATCTTAAAAGCCAATAAATGAATTAGTTATCTATCGGAAGTCCGAGTGTCGGACCTCCATGTGCTCAGCTGATATTGGCTTATATCGTTAGTCAAGGGATTGGCCCTGCTTAAAAATGATCTAAAGACAGTATGCTTTCTTATCGTCACGCGTTCTTAATTTCTTTAGGCCGCGTTCAATCTAACCGAACTATAGTCTCCGACATTAATGGTTGCGAGTTCTTAGAAGCCAGGAAAGGGTATTTGCGTGCCAACTCTCGCCTTGTGCGACAATTTATATTGCTCCAAAGCCAAGGACCAATTTGTCAAAGGAGCGATGCCAATCCTCGGTTGCACGGAGTACATGTCATCTGACACGTAGTCAAAAACTGCCAAAACGTTACGGAGAAATGGCACGCCCAATATTGAGTCAGCCAATGAAAGGCTCTGCGCGTTGACAGAAGCCCGACACCTGAAGCAAATGTTAGGCCTTGTCTCTTCATTATATACTGCATGCTCACATTTGTGTTTCATTTACGGTAAACCAGTCTCCTGGAGTGATCAAGTCGAGGGGGTTGATATCAATCCATTGGCCATTTATTTTGATCTCCAAATGCTGTGGTTTTGAACAATCGAAAGAGACAACCAGACCCGATGATTGCGATGGTCCAATGATACTGTTTGCGATCTGGTCGAACACTATGCCACCAACAGCCATAAATGACGTCCCACTATCTATAGCTGCAACATACGGCGATCCTGAAACAATACCTACTCCACGTTAATGCTGGCTTTGCAAGTCATCGGAACAACTGAGGGATCGTAGAGGACGTACCACTTGCCGGTAGGGAAATGGTTTTACCGTTAAACCTCATCCCATCAACCGTAATAGACCAGAGCTGCGGTGCCGGAGGGGCCCCTGGATAATTATAACTAATAGTTTTTAGCAAGTCATTTTCTTCAAGACATAGTAAATCCTTACTTGGGGCTGTCAACTATGTTGCTGTATGTTATCCTCTGTCCATTCGAGGCTTCCTTGTCAATGCCACCTATAGTCAAACGACCTTCTTTCGGACTGTTTGGATCCGCGTATCGCGGGAACAGTGTTGAGAACTTGGGTGCAAGTACCCTTTTCTGTGCTACCAAGGTATCGAATGGTGGTAAGTTTTGATGCTGGTAGAACTGCCGAGAAACATTTCGGAGACCCATGCCTAGTATTCCAGAAAAGGTTCCATTCTGAAACTCCATCTGCACAGCATTGTAAACAAGACCTATTTCAATTTATATCAGATTTCTTACTTTTATCCTTTTCCTCTGTATCAGGAACAAGGAATAGCTCACCGACATCCAAGTCTCTTGCAATAATGTTCTTTGTACCGAATTGGACATCCAAGATAGACTGATTGCCGAATACTGGCCCAGTCCCGACAATTGTAAAGAAACTTTGATTTCGTGGCATATTTGTCGTTGGCTATATATATGTAAGCTTATTGGTTACCAGCCACACAAACATAATTCCTTGTTCACACAGAGGAACTCTTACCTGGATCTCGAAAGGCGTGCTGTTGAAACATCCACTAGTGGGGGTGTTCGGGCACTCGTTTGATACAAGAAACAGATCAGCGGAGCCAGTATCAAGCATAACAGGCAACCTTTGGCCATTGCATGTCAGCTCCACGGAATAGTAAGTATCCCCAAGTTGCGTCACGCTAGGAAACTTGATTGGCAGTGTGTGTACTGGTCCAGGCCCTGTACCAACTAGAGCCTTTTCTTGATTGTAAGCATTACTTCCGGCAACAACATCGCTGCCAATCTCTGTATCCGGGAGGCTTAGGGTATTAGACCATAGAGCACACTTGATGGCCGCTGTCTTATCATTTGACGAAATTTTGAGGTGATCGGGCCGGAAGTAGATATTGAAAGCAACACATTCTTTGTTGGCGTTACACCGTTGCGCACACGCGTAGACGTCGTAGTCGACTAATCTGAAATCTTCCAGATAACCCTCTCGACTAGCCAATACATCGGTGTTAACAAATGCGGCAGCATATCCGAGCGGTGTAAGAGCAGAACTGGCCGACTGAGAATAGGCAGAATCATTGTCGGATGCGCTCGATCTCGATGCTAACTCAATTGTGCCGGCTACTACTCGAGTAGTCAGAAACAATGGGAGATGCAGATGCATATTGAAAGTCTGCTTTCAGAGGTCTTGGTAGCGGTCACCTAGAACTTGTGTGTCGAGGATACTGGATTGTATCCTTCTCTGGCTATAGATTTATTGTCTCTGAGTACAAACTGAGTCTACTCCGCAACATCCGTATCCCTTGCACATTTTGTTTCTCATATTGCAAGGAGTACCCGCAATTGCTACAACGCTGTTTTGATGATGCGGGGATCCGGATAGTCGGATACATATTTAACATGATTTAAAAACAGTAATTGGTGCGCTAACTAAAGGTAGATAGCCATAAACGCCGATTCCAAGGGTCGCAATACGAACTTCGGAAACGGCATTCTATTAATAATTCAGATGCGGGTATGCGGCAAGTATAATTCTTTGCCTTATCTCTTAATGCCACCTCATGCTTCTGGGTCCCAGTGACGAAATGGGAGGGGGAAGAACAATGCTATCGAAATGCAGTTCAATATTCCGCATTGAAATCTTTGCACTTGGCATATCCTTGTTCCCACTACAGAGTGACAAGCCGCAGAAAGCCAAAGGGCGCATCCATCACGAAGAACTCGAAAACACCTCGGGCCAGGTTTCCTTCTCGCCCACGACCATGGTATAAGACACTTCAGCGTAATGCTCTGCTGCCGAGCATAGTTCAGGAGCAAGTTGGCCATACACATTCGCCAGGTTGTTGAATGCCCACGGCACAGCGTCATTCGCCACCCCCCATCGTTCAACTTCGAGTCGCGGCCGATCTGTATTGTCATTGGGCGGACATGCAATGATGCTGTGTCCCAGAGCCTCGAGGCCCTTGAGGATCATCTTGGCCGCAATATTCAGCTGGTTATTCTTGAGCAGGTGGGCGCCGAAGGCGAAGTAGGGTTCCCAGAGTTCTAGCCGAATGGCGCAGTCGTTGTTTGTCGGGTAGGTTTTCTCGAGAGCCTTTATGAGCCGACTTGACTTGGCTTTGTTGCTGGAACCAGGGTGATCAAGAAGCCTTTGGAGGTCGCCGGCAAGCACCTTGCGTCTCTGGAAGACGGACTTAGACGTGACCTTCTTACTTAGACATAGCTCGCAGTTGCACGTGAATCCCCAGTGATTCAAGCCCTTTTGGGTCTCTTGGTAAGATTCGAAGGGCACAGGAAGATGATAGCAGAAAAAGAGTTCAGTGTCAGCAGGGAGATCCTTCGTTGCGCGCACGATTTGTATGTCTCCGATGAAGGAGCGTCGACAGTTGCCCACACAGGAATGGTTGATACGAGAAGCGAGAAGCCAAATGCCCGAGGTTGTGTACTTGAGGTCCTTACCACTTGTCATATCTCTGTTGCTGGATGTGGCTTGGAGGAATGACTCGCGGCTCGTCCTCGGAGCACCAAAACCATTAAGGGAGGCGATCTTTTCTACCAGGAATCTGGGTCTCGGTTAGCCGCCTGGCTCAACTGATTTACGAGTCAAAGTGGGAGAAGACAACTCACGAATCAACTACAGGGATTCCGTCAGTCTCCAAGACTGTAGCCTTTTGGTAATCGGCGTAGTGAAGGTCTCCAAACTCGGCGGACAACGACGAGTTGTGGTACAGTTTCTGCACAATTAGGGTCAAGAGACGTGCTTGGCCACCCACTACCATCCTCTTGGTGGCAAGATTCATCAGGATTTTGGTCTGTTTTGTGGATTGCTCATCGCCGGCAAAGCTGTAGGAGAATGCCTTTTCGCAGAGCAGAAGTTCCCCCGCGGAGACCGCCTTGGTGGTGAAGAGCCCTTTGCCCCGGCCAGGCGACTCGCGAATTTCTACAGGAGCTGAGAAGGTGGCACAGTCGATCAAGGGAGGTGTCTTTTCCGCCTGCTTATACATTTGCTTGAATTTGTACTCACCTGTTCGCTGTTCGTTAAGCCGCTCGTTGAGCCGGTCTTTCTCGGAGCTGGCTGCCTTGTTTTCAGGGTATGACTGTGTGAGTTTCTCCAGCATCTCGAGACTCTGCTGATAGTCTCCGAGCTCATACAATGCTCGGGCCTTGCGGAAGAGAGACTTTTCGGATGGCATCGCAGGATTGGTGGCATTCTCGGCATCCAACAAGGCCTGCTTCGGGCGGTCCATGTTCATATTCACAAATGAGCGGTTGAGGAAAGCGAGTTGTCTCTCTTCGACGTTTTGACTCCCTTGAATAGCTGAAGAGTACCTGGACGGTTGTCAATTACGTGCTCTTGGCTGCCCAACTGCTTGGCCTGATCTTCAGAGTCAGACAAGCCGAGGTGATAGACATACAGTCGAAGTGCTTCAGCCCATTTCTTGGACTGTACAGCGTCGTTCCCTTCCTTTCGAATATCTGTGCTACTCTCGCCTGTGATCACCATCGATGGCCTCCAGTGCGAGGGAATACGGTCATCAGCTCCGTCCAGCCAGATAATATCACCCGGGTGGTCGACTCTCAGCGAGTATGTACCGTCCGTGGCGCATTTGAAGAAGGGCTCTTTGAGGATGCAGACCATGTTTGGGCTGAGTATCTCAGTGGCAGGGACGATGGTCTCTTCAGGTTGGTGATAGAGCTGTAGCAACACAGCGATTCCCTTCTCATCCTCCACAATGGCCATAACAGCGGTCATGCGGTCCGGGGGCGTGAGGACGCGCAGCATGATCTTCTTCCCTCGATGATGGGTTTCGAGTCTCATGTCGGAGATCATGATGGCTTCCAGGTCGTTGGCGGAAACAATGCATGGTGGGTAAGGCGCTGGGACCTGCGTGGTAGCGATTGTGTTTTCGTCCGACTGGGAGCGATATGAATTGGCCATGAGCTTCATCATGAAGGACGAGACGAGTTGTTGGGGAGGGGGGTGATCTCGCACTGCTTGACCCTTTCTTCGGGCGGCTCGCTCTGCAGCGCCCTGGAGTTGCTTCAAATAACCGATGTACTTGCTCTCGTTGGAGACGTCTTTGATATCCATCTTGAGATTGAAAGTTGAATTGTTGAGGCTGCGTTAGAGTTGGAATGGTGAGTGAGAGTACAGCTTGAGGTTTAGGTCTTGAGCCACTTCTTATGTGATAATTTGGCGGGCCGCAGGTGAAAACAACAGACAGCCAAAAATAAATGCCTCGTCAGGCCATCGCAACGGTTGGCCTCCCGCAGGCGACCGCATATTTGTGACCAATCTTGTGTGACCAATGCTGTCCATATATTGGTCAACAGACTTGCGAGACGTTACCCCTCTCGCTGTCTGTCCAATGGAAAACTCAATAAACAGAGGCAAATAATCGAATCAATAAGCGCCTGGCCCGTCTTATCTCGATGGGCTGTGGCCTAATGAAAGAGAGTTGTGCCCCCAAGCTGGATGGGCTGTCTGGTATTGCAGCAATGTCAATGAACCTTGTCGCTCTCACGATTAGGTATAATACACTCCGCACTGCCCACGATGGCAAGTGACTGACCTTACGCTCTTGTGAGACCATGGAAAGGTCCCAATCCCCACGTAGGCAATGCCACGCAGAAGCACCTGATTGGCTGTTTCGGCTGCTGGCCCACTCGATTTGTCCCTGGCGTGTTTGCCATTAAACTCCGTCACCTCTTTATAAGTTAACAGTAAGAAATGTAAGCATAAATCGAGAACTTCATCAAGCTGAACGCCGCTCATTTGTGCCAGGTCAGCCAAAACTGCGTTAGGTATGATCTTGTGCGACACAATGCTAACGCCTTTTATTCCAGATGGTGAACTCGTCCGTACGGTCGGCGATCTGAAGTCCCGGAGCCGGAAACAGACCTTGTGGCCATGTAGCAAGAATCCTCCGTCGCATATTTCTACTCATCAACGAGCCACAAATTTCCTCATTACTCATTACAGCCTTGATGGAGTTACTGAGTACGTTATTAGCCTGGTACATATCCAGGACAGTTCGTCTTATCGGTCCGTCTTATCGATCCCGTGATGGAAGCCAAACATCTTTAGATACGCTTAGAGCCTCGGATCCTTTGCAGTAAAGCTAACCAGTCATTGATGGATGCGATCCGCTAGCGTCTCTGGGTTTTTTTTGGCATTGAGGGGCCCATACAGTTAGATGCAAGCTAGCTGGGTAGCTGTAAACGATGATTGTTGTTAGCGATAGCTCCAGCAGAAGAACAACGATGATCGAGAGGCGTTAATCTAGAACATGGCGGAAATGGAAAATGGAAACCTTGTGACCGTATCTGGGGAAGGACATTGCACACATATGGTTAGGTTTACGGAGGATTGCCGGAGGCGGTTAGGGAAGAGGCGGTATGTGAAAGCGAGATCAGAGAGTGGTGGCAACCAATCCTGACAGTGAGGACACTGAAGAATGTGATATTGAAGAGGACATTATATATCTTAATCTTGGATTGAGGGGAAGGTAGCCTGCCAATGTGTGTAGCTAAAATTCCAAGCCAGGAAATAAATACGGCATATAAGCCATGTAAGATTGAAGATTGGGAAATCTCTTATCCCCTTCCCCCATCTTAACAACAACATCCCGTCCAAAGTTTATAGTAGTATACTTGCTTTGATGTCTCATTAACTCTTCTTTGGTAGTCAACACCTTCACGGGTACGTGGTCTTCATGAATGCCATGTAGTGCTTGCTTGAACACCGCAAGTCGACGATTGTGAATGGATAAATACCTAGATTCAGAAACGCCATTTGTGGTGATCTGCACCTTTACAACTTCCAGGATAGGGAACTCTTCAATAGCCTTACGGACGTTCTGAAGGCTTTGGTTTGCCAAGTCCATGGCGTTCTCGGCAACACTGATCTGACCGCCAGTTCTTGATCTCATCATTGTGCTTATAGAGTTTTGAGAAAACCCTATATCCCGCTCCTGTGATTGTGTCGGAGGCGGCACCCACGGCAATTAACACGCCCAACTCCACAGCGAAACCGGCGCCTGCTGTCAAAAGTCCGGCCAAGATTGAAACGCCAAATCCCACAGCCATGATGACCGCGTCTCGGCCCGTCACCGTCATGTGGCCACTCGGGTCGCTGTTGTTGATAGGATCGCCGCGACAGTACGTGTAAGGATTGATCTCGTGGGAGACGAACGGGCTCCAGGAATCGGGGGCATGGAAGCGCATTAGGGCCGGGCTGTACATGCGGTAGCCGTTACCAAGGTGATACCATCCTGTTATGGGGTCGCGCCACTGGCCGTTGAATCCGATGGAGGGTGGGGATCCTGTACTGAGTCCATAGGGAGTGTACCCATGATGCTTGACCGGACCGTCATCACCGCTTCGTACAGTGGCTAGAACGGACTGGTTCGAATCAGGAGCCCAGAGTTGAATCTGGGACTTCTGATGGCCCTCTTGGACAACCTCCCCCCAGTATACGTAACCATCTGTGATGTAGCTCGTCTTGGAGCCGCCTTGACTGGTAGCGATGAGAGCCCCGTCATGGTAGTGTAATTTGGTGTCCGGCTTGCCCGGTGCCTCTTGACGGATCAGCTGACCGAGAGCATCGTAGTGATATCGACACATGAGTTGACCGGCAGAATCATAGACGGCACTCAATCGCTTGTATGTGTCATACTGAAGCCTACGTTGCTCTTCGTCGCGAATCAAGCAGCCATTATCGTCGTATAAAAGATCAATAGCCTCAAAGAGGTCCTTGTGAGTGTTGGTGATCCTGGTAAGTCTTGTTGGATCTTCTGGATCATACAAGTAGTGCTTGGTATTCTCGGAACCACGGTCAGAGAGCGTGTAAATCTCGACAAGGTTATTGAAGCCATCAAAGCCAAAAGACTGCTTGCGTAGTTTCCATCCGTTTTCGTCTTCTGCTGGCTGTGACCCTTGACATTCATAGTCTATCAAACGATCTCGCATGTCATATACAAAGGTCTCATCTCGTAACACACGGCCTTGGCCATCTTCCACTACGCGCTTGATCATCAAGCTCGCGACGTTGAACGTCCGTCGTATCCGATAGATAATAGAACCGTCACTCTCACGGCGGATGCATCGCTCAACCTCGTGGCCGAAATCATCGTAGACCACCTGAATCTGTAAGCCTTGGTCTCCTCCTCCTTCTTCGTCATCGTCTCGGATGCTGGTTTCAGAAACCAAACTTTCTCCGTTGTACTTAAGCTCAACCCTGACCGTTGCTTGAGCGAGCTGTATTACTCTGCCGTGTCTGTCATACTGTATTTCGCGCTTATGACCATGTACATCTACATAGGAGCAAGGGAGTCCGGCCAGGGAGTATGTTAACGAAGCAGATAGAATTATTCCATCTGGCTTCTCAAATATTTCCTGCGCAAGGAAACCTGATGGTAAATATATCCGCTTCATGGTAGAGGTCTTGCTTTCAAGTCAGAGTATTGCCCCCGTCTGCTTATCGTGCTCAAACTTCACTTCACCGTCGTCGCTCTTGGTGTTTACCAGAACATGATTTAGGGCAGGATCATAGGAAAAGGTATAATGATCTCCGTTGGCTGTCGTGATGTTCGTGGGATTAGGCCCGTCTGAGTCATAGATGGCCACCGAGGTTCGCTTTGCAGCCGTCTTGCTCGTTAACCTTGCAAGGCCGTCATAGTGCTGTTGGCCGAGAACCTTTTGGTCAATTTCCATGCTTGTTGGAAGAGCAGCCGTGCTACGGGAGGCGTAGTGTGTTCTAGAGATGCTGCCATCAGGCCCCAGTGTCTCAACGACTCGATCGAAGCTGTCGTAGGTGTATCTCGTGATGCGGTCTAACGAATCCTTTTGCTCGATAAGGTGATCCCAGCCATCATATCCGTAGTTGGTCTTTCCGTGGATTGCTCCATCTGATCTGCGCATCAGGGTCTCAATGGGCTTTCCGGAAATGTTGAACTTGGTCTCCACCATCCCCTTGCCCGGAATGTCGGTCTTTTGCGTCATGGTTATCGGATCCTTTACGGCGAGATGTACAACGCCTGTGGAGTCTACATATCGGCAAACTGTCCCCCAGTCGTCATACTCGGTCCGTTCCACTGTTAGGATCTCTTGGGGTGTACTCTCATGATCCTGAATGAGCCAGTCCATCTTGTCAACTTGAACACGTTGTCCGATTGCGTTGTAGGAATTCTTTTGCATGACCCGGAACATACTATTCGCAGCTGAAGTGTCATGTTGAGCAACATCTTGTTTTTCCATCTGGACGACTCTTTCCATACCGTCGGTGATAAACCTGGTTTGAATGCCTTTTACATCCGTCTTGGTGACTCCATATATGACACCCTCTTCGTCTACAAGATACTTGCTCTTTCGACTTGCTTCGTATACCGTTGCCGGCTCCACTGTTTCTTCAACAAGGCTGCCCAAGCTGTCATATCTAAACACTGTTTCGGTCCCATGCTGATCTTTGCTGTGAAGAACCCTACCGGTGTAAAGGCAGGTAGAGGTTTCAACATTGACAAAGTGACCGTCAAAGCTGGTACTTGTAACGGTCTCTTTGCAGGTTTTACCGTCCGGATACTCCCGTATCTTATCCTTTGTCATTTCGTGCTGCCCACCCGTCCAAAAAACTTGCGCTTGAATAGAGCCATGATCTCTAGACCCAGTATCATTGACATGGCTATATTCTGAGCGTGAAAGTATCTGGTCGCCTTCATAGGATGCCTCCTGACAGACAACAGCGAAGTATTTGTCTCCTTTTGCATCTTGGGCCGTCTGCAGTTGTGTGTAGCGAAATGCCTTGCTTTTTGTCAACCCATCTGCTGCTGGCATGCGTGATATCTTTTTCAGATAGCGCCTGAACCCTCGGGGATCAGCTGGGCAAAGTCCTTTCTCGCCGTCCTCAGGGTAATACTCTCGAATCGTCTTGGAACCATTCTTCTCCGTGGTCTCGGTCGGGTTACCCCATACGTCAAAGGAGTAGTGCGTCTTCTCTGTTCTTAACGCGCCCTTGATGGCAGAGTCTTGGAAGGTTATCTCCACCGGTTTTGGGAGCTGATACTGGGCAGGTTGGTTCTCAAATGATTCCTCCTCTAGTGCGTAATACTCCGTTCTCTGCGTCACGGACTTTGTGTCTTGCTGTCGGCGGGAAGAAACCATCAAATGGAATTTGTTATATACGTAGGTAAGCTCTGGCCCGCCTTCAACCTGGACCGTGGAAGTGTACTGATATTTTGCGCGAGCATTGAAGAGATTATCCCCGTTGGGATCCCAGTCGTTCACGCCGCCATAGCCGAGGAAGTTCAAATCAGAATATTTGTATGTCGTAGTCATCTCGGGTTGATGCTTTCCAGGATACAAGGTTTGACTGATCACGTACGGTATCCGGGTCCTGGGAGCTCCCTTTGGTAGTCGATGGCCATCGTGCCGATAGGATAGCTCCTCCACAAGTCCAGCTGGGCTGGTTAGTTGGCGAATCAAAAGGAATGCCCCACTGTGCTCGTACTCAAACTTCCATGAGGAAGATGCAGGAAAATCACTATCTGACGGTAGTTTCAGCTCCGCCAATACATCTTCGCCCTCTCGAATTAGTCGGGTGATAGTTTTTGCTGAAGCATTAGGAGATATAATCACATCAACCTCGAAATCCGAATAATCGATCTCGAGCAGAACCTCTGTACCCTCTTTGACTTGAGACAATCGAGGGGTTTCGCCAAAGCTGGCCCTTTCAAGATCCAGGGACCGACCGTTGGCTGCAGATAACTTTACAGGGACTGTGACGTTGAAAGTGTTGCCTTCGTTATACAGAATCTCTATGTCTCCAGACTTATGAATTACGCGGTAGTCATCGCCGCTCTTTTCAAACAGGAAGCTTTTCAATTTCTGATCTTTCACCACCAGGCTCGACTTTGTCTCCTCAACCTGGTGTTGCTCACCCGTGACCAGAGAGAGCGTTTTTGACTGACGGTGCTTATACTTTGATAGTTTCAGAGACCACCCTTTTCCAAAGCCAATGTCCTCGAGTTTCATTGAGTCAAAACGTAGAGAGAGATCGAAATGGGGACAGTTGCGAATCTCTGCCGGGGCCTGGTATAGGTGGATAACACAGTTGTATTGACCTGTACGGGGGTCGACACTGTGCTGCGCTAGGTCGCCGAAATTGAAGGCCTGGGAATATAGGTTTGACTGTTCTGCCGACATAATTGCAGTAAAGAGGATGCTGTACTAGATAGTGGCGAAGATTGAGTTTCTTTTCTTGTTGCTTCCAAGGTAAGCTGATATCACTAGCCTCTAGGTTTATCTAGCCATTGGCTGTCCGTACGAATTGATTATATAAAGTACTAGCCGATATCAAATCCATAACAGCGAATGAACTACAAGGTGGAACGGACGGACTCAGCGGCCCGGACCTGCTAGGATAAATTTGAGGCCCGCTGAGCCAGCAAGCACTAGGGAGCAGGCCGCTTGCTAGTTGTCTCATTTGAGGTTAGAACGCACTAAATCCCTCAGCTGAACTTCACGACCTACACGGGCCAAAGTATAAATTGATTTTCCTGTAGCAGATCGTTAATCTCTCAGCTGAACTGTAAGACATGGCCCGTGACACACACGTCAGCGGCAGCGGCTAACAGTTGCCACTTGCCAGTTGGTCTTTTGATCATCAGCCGATGTTGCTACTTTGCGAAATGTCCGCATGTGTCCGAATTGTTAGAGGGGGTATTCTGATACCTTTGGCCTGCCTGCCTGCCCTAGCCAACTTATGTACTATACATGGGGATGCAGTCAAGGCGCGGTTATCGCAGCAGATGTTCTTGTGATGAGGCCGATCATAACCAGATATTGGTGGTTTTGCGCACCGAATCCTCTGTTGATCACGCCGATCATAACCTGCAATAGAGGGTTTTCCCGTCACATGGTCGGGTTCCTCGATGTTGCAGATGAAGCTGACAAGAAAACAAGGAATTCAATTCGAAGGCAGTCAACGTTGTTAAACATCTCTTCATCTGGCGTGGCGACTCTGCTTTTCGGCTGATGTGGAAAGGCTCCTTGGAACATGCTCCTACATCATCTCGCAAAGGGTGCATAATGCAGCTTGATGCTAGAAAGGAGACCTGACATTGCCTTCTCTCAATAGTATCTTCTTGGCTGCTTGGCTACATTTCATTACAATACAGTCATCCTACCTCCCCCTCTGAAAATCTTTCAGTTCTCTAGATGAACCTCAATATGTCTCTTTGGGAAGTCAGTACTATCTCCGTCAATACCGTGTCCCCAGATCATCAAAATATCAGTCTCTTCGCCAATGGACGTCATCAAATCCCGGTCAACGTCTTCATCTCCGCAAAGGAAAAGGGGAGTACGAAGAGATACCGACTATCACCCGAAGAGCTCAAGTCGGTCCAACTTATCGACTATGTTACCGATGAAGAATTGACTGGAGACTGGACTTATTCAACTACCAGGAATGAATTCAGCCATAGTATCTCTTCGATGCCCGTTACCGATTCTGCGGAAAGTCCCGAGACTGAGCGAAATACGGCTTTCGATAACAAGCGGGACACCATACAATTCTGGATCTCAACAACTGAGATCGCGAACAAGGAGATTGCGGCTTCCATTACGTCCCCGGAGGGAATAAAGTCCAGCACCAACGGTTCTCACAATTATTCCAGCGTCATCGTGACAATCAAGGCCCCCATAACGTACACAACCGAAGACATTGTCTTAGAGAAGCATGTAGAGGAACATGGCAGCTACCTACTGGACTGGATGAATTTCTTCGGTGTCTGAGAAAAGGCTTGGCCAGGGTATTGGCAAACCAACCACTACCTCTCACTCAGGAACAAAGTACCGTTATGCAAATCCGAGAATGTCGGCCTGGATACACATACTTATCATCGATTGAATAACGCGTTTGGGTACTGGGCCAACGACGGATGTAACTTGCGTATCTACTATGTTTGGGAGTGCGGGCCCGAAACGACCAAAGAGGTCGGTACTAAGTTTGATGGGTCAATTTGGAAAGATGGCCTACAGGTCGGCAGGATTGCGCACGCGGAGAAGGACATACAAGTAAACCAGAGACCAGGCATGCTTTGTATGACCATTCTGTATTATGCCTCCAAGGATCGGAATTGGTGGAGGGGTTGGTATACCGATCCCTGTGGATTTGTTATTTATGATATACATGGTAATAGGGGCGAGTTTAGCCTTAGCTTTGCACTGGACAGGATTATTGTCAATAGTTAGATTAGCTACTAAGATAGGTCTTCTAACTAAAAGACAACTTTTTGTTTATGGCCGCGGGTATCTTACTCAATTGTTAAGTCCTTCTTGTTGTTAAACAATAGCTTCACTTTACAGTCTCCACTATATGACTAAGTAAAGCAATAAATCATTCTTTGTCGCTATTGCGGCGAGCACCATGTTGACTGCCATTCCTCTTCTTGTACACTATCTAGCACGCCGGACTTGACGAATGCGAACGTACCAGAAGTTGAGGAAGAAGCGGGGAGAGTTAGGTGTGACAGTGAAGGACTTGGTATGTCAGCGCTGCACGGGGTACAAGGGTGTGAAACAATCGGTTCCGGACAATCAGGGATGGCTTTGCAGATATTTACGTTACAATAGGCGATTGTTGTAATATTTTTTACGATTGTTAACCCGTAGTAGGGTATTTAAACCCCGCAAGCTATTTATAATCAAGCTTTGTTGAACACAAAATCAATAAGATTTGCAACGCCCCGTGCGCCCTCGAGATCAATGACCCCGCTTGTTCTAACTGCTTTCGTTGCACCAATTTGCGAGCCCAACCTCTGCTGAGCTTCCCCGCTCCATGATTTCCTCTCTTACTCGTGAACCCCTTCACATCTTGCAATTGCAATGCATTGCAGTTTGAATGGCTCATATACCGACGCTGTATGTGAAATGGTAATATATTCTTGGCCATGTCTAAGTTGTTATGTAACTCTGTATGTACGGCCAGACATAAATGCGCCTCAAAAATAGCCAGTGTAATTAACGCCAGCATCGACTGAGATGCCCCTGTAACCCAATTACTCCTTATCTTTCCCCAGATCCAATGACTTTTTGGGTATCAATGTACTGCACGCCCGTTTTAGTGCCCATTCCGCCGACGCCGTACGCCACGTCCAATGCGGTATCCCAAATCATTACGCCGTGCTGACAAGATGCGTTACTGGAAATTGTTCATGTCCCAGCCCTGAAACTCAAAAAAGTCGTTAATCGTGTCAAAATGATTCCATCTCTACCGAGTCGGCGTTAGCGGTTTCTCAGTCACTACGATTGCGGAACCAACCTCAACTGTCTTCATCACCAGCTCAAGTTCCTCCAGTCCACCGGGGATGTTATCCCAGTCCTGTGCCTCGCGACGCTGTTTCACGAGCTCGATAAGACACGCGACCCAGTTCCCCGCCCTGTCTGCTGTGACTTCTGGTTCTGTCTCACTGAGCTCTTGGTGTTTCAGAAGGCACAGCCATCGTCTCAGTCCAGCCCACGTAAGGACCTCGCCGCCCGTGATGAGAGTCGAGTCGCTCAGCTTTCTGAAGACATAATGGATCGTCCCCGGTGGCATGTATATCGTCTGTCCAGGATAAAGGACAAGGTAACGCGCCTGTTCCTTGAAGGACAGTGGCTCCTGTTCCCACTTTAGCCGGTCCTGCCAGCTAAGTGGGATCCAGCCAATCCCAACAGGGCCCTGATGGCAAGTGAAAAATATTCCGGGAGCAAAGTCGTCAACATGGGAGGCTGTGTGATTGCCGCCTTCGCTGAGAAGCATAAACTCAATGTTTCGGCCACTCAGAACGGCCGGTCCCGCACCAATACGTTCGAGGGCGTCGATGCGGTGGAGAACGTCGGAGTTCGGGGTGTTTAGAAAAGGGGGGTATGGAACAGGTACCCACTGCGCCATGGTGAGCACGTTCCACTTATCATCATTCCTCGGGGTTCCCAGGATCAGCTTCTTCTGGATCTGCTGCAGGGTCTTGCGGAAAAAGGGGGATTGACGCGTGACTTGGCCGTTGGGATCGATTGTATCTCTTGGGCGTGTCGGAATGGTAACCCAATGATAATCTCTCATTGTTGCGTCAAAAGAACGCGTGTTGATCGGGTCATTGCTTGTGGGATCGCGAGGCTGTAGGCGTCGGAGACATTCAGGGTCTGACAGGCGTTGAAAAGAGTCGTTTAGTGGCGGGCCGTTCCATGGAAACGGTTGCTGGTTCTCGATGATGAGCAGGGCACCAGAGTCGATCGAGTTAGCGGCATCTTCGGTTGAGGCGCAGTAATAGACTTCAACGGCGTCGTCTTTATTCGGTGGAGACCCGAACTCTAAGAAAGCCGCAATTTGTTCAGCGTGATACTGCCGCCAGGTAGGCCAGATGTTACTGTTACTCCCTGGTGCACGAGGTGGAAGACTGCTTAGCCACGTTTTGGTCTCATCCAAAACGAGCTGCACCCATTGCTCATCCGTTGGTGGTGGTGGTTGTTTACGGGGGGTATTACGCCCAGTTACCTTTGCGTTCCAGTGACACCAGATGTTGTACTCACAGTAGTCGTCATACACTTGTCCAGAGGTCACATGGCGCATTAAATCGCTGAACTTAGTACTTTCCTCTTGCATTAGACTGTGACATTCTTGGAAACACCGTGGTTGCGTCCCCGGATGGCGCAGGAGCTTATCTCGCAGAGCGAGACAGATTATGTACCGACCTTCTGTGTCATCTTTGGTTTTTAGCGAAAAGAGTGCACGTAAACGCAGAGGGTGAAATGGATCTGGTTGAGCAAAAGACCGGCGACCTGTAGTTGGCGCCATTCCACGCAAGGTCACGTTGTCTCTGAAGGTTGCTACGTAGCGTGTTCACAAAAGTGGGAAGCTTGACCGAGATGGTGGGGGCATTTGTTGTGATGACGTGACGCGTGCCTGGTTGGCTACGACCTAACGCAGGTACATGACTAGGGTCAGTAGATCTTGGCCAATCGCAAGAATGAAACAGCATCACGTAATCTCATCTGCCCTGGCTCACCCCTGCAACGCGATCTGAATCGCGTACGCACTATCCGTAAACGTTAGAGTATCTCCACGATCGTATTCATACCAACCATGGCCGACACTATCAAGGTCCTACTAACTCCGCCCCCGCAGTCAAACAAGAACAAGAACGAGAAACGAGTCCTACGCGCCAAGGACCGAATATGTGCAGCAACCGGTTTCGAGCCGTCGGAACTCTTTGGCAAGCATGCTCCTCGGTCCTGGGGACAGAGCCTGGTCGAGAACCTCGCCCAGATTATCCAGCTGGCCAGCAGTGGAAAGGCTGGCATTACAGTACAACAAGTAGTCGCTCGAATCAAAGAAGAGGCGAGCCGTGACCCGACGGGGTTGATTACCAACAATATTGTCAATCAAGTCAAGGCGGAGATCCATGCGAAGTCACAGGAATGTGTGCTGCAATACGAGCAGGATGGGATGGAAGACTCTGACCAGGATGCGCCCACGGCCTCGTCGCCATCCAAGGATCGACCTCTCAAAAGACGCCGCAAGGATCTTGCGACCGAACCCAAGCCCCCAGCTGCAGGTACAGAGGACACAGGTGATGATGAAGGCGAACAAGGTTCTCGAGCCATCAGCTCGTCAATCGCCGAAGCAAAAGGCCCCGTAAGTACCCATACGACTATCCCTCGCTTGATAGTTCAATCTAATCCTCAACAGCTACCGATCGAGGAATACCGCAAGCGCATCGCTGCACACCAACGCCGCCTCGAGCTCTTCAAAACCGACCGCGACGCCGCGCAATCCCGAATCGACCAAACGGATACACTTAACAACGCTCTCCGAGATGCCACAACAATCCACCACAGCGCCCGCCTGAGTGCCCAAGAGTCCGAGGCCGCCCTCACCGAGCTCAAGGTGCTGGTCGCAAACCATGGAGATATTCTCCCAGCCTCAGTCCGAAACAGCATCCCCGAAGCGAAACAGACATTGGACGAGGCGAACTGCAAAGCTGAACAAGCAGAAGTTGTCATGGCAGCGGCTCAAAAGAGGGTAGATGACCAGACGGAACAGGAACCAGCGCTCCAGGATACAGTTGTGCTAATGCAGGAGGCTGTTGCGGGCTGTGTGGACGACATTGACAAAGAGCAAAAGGATATGGATGCGGCGTTGTGCATGCTGAGTATACAGCGTGTGAGCTGGGAGGTCTTGAGGGCAAAGCCGGTGGAGCAGGTGAATGACTTGCGGTCGCTGATTAATGACATTTTGGCGTCTGGGGAATAAGTTGCCTAGGATGGAAGTTTCTTCACGATTTGATGGCGTTGCAAGGAGTTGGATTGTGTGATCATGATACCCAGCATTTACTTAGACTTGGTTGAGGCTTGCGGAGTTCCTTCTGCAGTACTAATTAGACCATCCCCATAAGAGCGTGTTTAGGTTGGCAGATATCGTGTCGGTAACTGAATGTTGCTCTACGAAGGCGTTCTGCTGATGGGATTACAAGGAGCATAACGTTACCAGATCCTTTAACAGCGTATTTGTGGGTTGAATCATCGATTTGTATGCGATGCAGACAAGGATCTGATACTGACTTTCGTAGTAACGAGGTGGACAGCGACAGTATTGTTAGCGACGAGATAGAAATCCAGACCAGACTCACCAAGAAGCGTCGAATAATACTTATCACCCGTACTCATGACCAGGAATAAGTACTCACAGACTCGAAAGAACGACAGGAAGCCGCTCAGGATCTTCCAGGCCAATGTCAGTAAGATCATTCCGGCCCACGACTGCGCTCTGGCGCTGGCTAACTCCAAGCGATATGACATCGTCTTTCTGCAAGAGCCATGGACGGCCCATACAGACAGCCGCCCCTTAACCAAAACCCACCCGGTATACGACACCTTGACACGTGTTAAGATGTAGGATAGTAACGACACTCGGCCAAGAGTCATAACATATATCTAAAGAGACCCGAAGCTCCTGGCTAATCAGATCAGGCCCTTTTAGACGTAAGATATCCTCTGGCTAGCGATCAACGGCATAACAATAGTTAACTTCTATCGTCAGAATGATGTACACAATGCCCTAGAGACACTACTACAGTGGCCTGTCCCAGGACGCTGCCTTGTTACTGGTAACTTTAATGCCAGACTTTGCAGCTAGCAGACAGGTCTTACTACTAACCGCGGCCGGGCATTGTAATTCCCAAAGAGGGGTAGCCTTAATGGTAACGAATTAACTATTATAAAAACTGCTAAAATTTAGAGAAAAATATAATATACTTTTTACCTAATTTAGAAGGCACTAGGCTTTAGTAGGCTTATAAAGCTTAAATAAGAAATTAAGGTTTCTTATAGTATATTATAAATTATTTAACTAAGGGGTAAAATTTAATATATATAATCCTTATTATATAATTAAATATATATAATTCTTATTATATAATTATATAACTTAGTTTATATAACTTTATAATTAATACTTTCTTAATAAGAAATATTTAAAGTATTTATAAAAACTTTAATATATAAAACTTACTTAATTCTTTATAATGTAATTAATAAGTAAGTAGGCCAGATAAGTAAATAGGCTAAAAATCCCTTATTCTATATTATTACTATTTAATTAAATAATTCTTTCTTATTAGATATATTATAATTATTAAATAAAGCTAGAATCCTTCTTACCTTTTAGGCCCTTTAAAATAACTTAAAGCTTAGTATTTAATATACTATAAATAACTATTAAGTACTTTATAATATATTATAACGCTGCTATAATAATATTTAATTATAATATAATTTTATTTTAAACTTATAGAAACTATCTAATTTAAAGCAATAGATAATAGTTTAATTTATTCTTAACCTAGATTTATAAGGATTTTCCTTATAATTATATTTTATAAAAGAAATAGCTAATTCTTTACTAGCTAACTATAATATAATACCTATTAGTAAGCACTAGGCTTATAACTTTATAAAGTAATAACTAAAGCTAAAAATATATTTATTTTAAAGGTATAACTATTAAAAAGCTAAATATAAAAATCTAACTATTATTTATAGCTAGTTTAGGCTTATATAAAATATAATTACTAAGTATAGTATTTAATTAAATAATATTTAGAACTTTAATAAAATAAGCTTTATAATAGGCCTTATTATAGCTATAATAGCTATTATAGGTTTAAAAATATAAAAAAAACTAAAATTAGTATAGCTTAGAAACTGTAAATAAATTACTATAATTAAGGTAATTAATATAAAAAGTTAAGTAATTATACTATTTAGTATTAATATAAGCTAATATTACCTTATTAATTAGTATTAAGAATATAATTTCCTAGATAATTAGGTTATTATAGTAAGCTAAAATAGGTAAATAAATAATAAGCTAGGTCTTAAGTAGCTAAAGCACTTTAATTAGTTTATAACTAAGTAATTAAATACTTAATATTATCTTTTAATTCTTAATAGTTATAAAAGCTACTACTTAGCTAATTTTAAATGATATTACTAAGATTATAAGATTATTACGCTTTATATACTTATTTATATATTTTACTTACTTTAGTTTTTTAATATTAAGTACTTTATAGTACTAAAAAAGGCTTATAGTTAAGAAATAAAGTATTTAATTAAATACTTTATTACTTATATTTTTAAGACTAAGTTCTTTCTGGCCTTTTATATTGCTTTTTAAGCTACTTTTATATAAAGTAATATCTAAAAAGGGTTTAAAAGAGCTAGGCTTACTTTTCTTAATTGAAAAACTATAATCTTAAAGCTTAATATATAGATATAAACCTTAATGCTTCCTAAAAAGGCTACTTAACTATTAATACTATAGGCTTTAAAGACCTTAAAAATAGTAATTAAGGCCTAATTCTAGTTTAAGTACCTTAAAAAGTAAATTAAAAGGTATTATAATAGCTCCTTAAAGTTTATTATTAAAGCTTTAAAGTTAGGTATTAAGGCAATAAAGGCAGTTATATATAAGATTACCTTATTAAAGGCTAAGCTTTATAATCTTTAAAATATAAATAAAATATTAAGCTAGTTCTATAAAGTAAAAAGGACTAAACTATAAAAAGGTAAAACTATAACTATATAAAAAGTATTATAAGTAATTAAATAGATAGATATTAATACTTAAATAGTAGCTAAATTATTAAAAAGTAGTAATTAAGAAAGGTTATAGTAACTAAGTAATTAGTACTATAGTATATATAGTAAAGGCAGTTATAATATAAAGACTTATTAAGTAGTTTTTAAGTTATTTAAGAAGGAATTTAGTAAGTAAAAGTAAGCCTTTTAAAACTATAGCTTAAGCTTTTAAGCTATAAGTTAAAAAGGTTAAAGAAAGTAGTTTACTTACTTATCTAGCCTACTTACTTATTAACTATATTATTTTACTTAAGTAAGTATAATAATTAAAAGCTTTAAATTTTCTTATTATTTTAATATATATTTTACTTTAATTAATTATTTAAATTATAATATATTTTTTAATTATATAATAAAACCTTTATATAAAGTTAAGTCTTAATAATAACTAACTAATTACTATAGCTAAAGGCTAATATTATAAAAACCTAAAAAATAACTTATTTACTTACTATTATAAGTTATAAAAAGGTACTTTTAATTTAATTTTTAAAATAATTAAATATAAAATAATAATAAAGTAAAATAGTAATATATATACTTAAATAAAACCTTATTTATATAATAAATTTAAATAAGTTTTAATAATAGTATAGTAATAAACTTTTCCTTAACTTTACTAATATTAAAAATAATTAAAAGACTTTTAAAAATAAAAATAGCTTTAAAAGAGTTAAAGCTATAAGTAAAAAAGTTTTTAAAACTGTTAATATTAAAAAATATAAAAGGGTTTTAAATAATCTTATTAAGTAATTAGCTAATTTTAGTACTTATACTTTTATTTATATTATTTAAAGACTTTTTTAAAAAATTAAAAAAGCTATAAAGTAAAAAAAAAAGTTATTAAAAGCCCTTTATAATAATAAAGCTAAAGCTAAAAAATTAATAAAGCTAATTAAAAGAAAAAACTTAAATTAAATTAAGAACTTAATTAAGCTATAGTTAGTAATTTACTTAAATAAATAACTTTTAAGTATAGTATATAGTTATTAAATTTATTAAAAAATACTAATATATAAAAAAACCTTAACTTAAAAAAAGTTTTATAATAATATATATATTAGTATAATTAAGAAAAAGGTTAAAAAGAAGGTTTAAAGTAATTAAAAGGTAGTAATAAAGTTAAGTTTATAAATTAATTATAAGGTTAGAAAATACACTTAAACTTTAATATAATAAAAGTATTCTTTAAATTATTTACTACTAACTAAGTTAAGGTAAATAATAATAGTATCTTAATAACTATATTACCTAACTACACGCAATATATAGCATACTAATAGATCTACAGGCACGCAAAAAGCAGTAGAAGGGCTTCTAGGCGTGGTAAAAGTTCCTTATTACATTAAGGCACTGGACTTAGCGCATCTATCCAAGCATAAATATACACGTAACAGGCTAGTACAGGAAACCGATTTAGTTAAGGGCTTGGCAAAAACACTTACTATTAAATTCACTTAGTACCCTAACCCTATGTAATCTCATCATAGCTATTAGAGGTTAGTTAACGTTAAGTCCTTATAGTAACATCATTAACCGCGCCCATTCCTAGGGGGCAGCACTGGCACCGCCTTGCATTGCCACCAAGCCCGGTAGGTTGTGTACGTTTATAGCTTCGGCCGTCTCATTGCCCATATTGCTCTTTCCATAGTGGCTTTGTAGTTTTCCGGTTACCCCGGGTATAAGAGGTACTCTAGGAAATGCCTTTTTCGCTGGATGTGGAGGAGCTACGGCAATGGGCACAACGCCCTTAAGGCTACTTGGAGAACTAGGATTGTCATAGCAACTTGTTGGCGGTGTGCTGGGAACAGGGCTTTCTTTCGCAGGTTCGCTCCATGCAGCCCATAACAAAGTTGAGTCTTTTATGGTGTTCGTTGTTACTGGATTCGAAGGCTTAGGTATGTTGGCAGAGGTCCTAGCAGATAAGATTCGGGTTCCCCTAACTGGCATGCTGGCGCCAGAGCTAAGTCTTTACTTCTTGATGACATCTGTCTTTAACGAGAGCGGTCTGGCGACCCTATGAAGCTTTAGGAACAGGCCGCAGGCATTGCAAAAAGGTTAACCCTTAGGATTGCGCCGCTATAATGGAGTTATTTGAGTGGAGCAGTTTGTGCAAGTTGTGGGCACACTCTTGTTGCCTAGAGTCAAAAGATTCTGCTCTGTTGGCACGTTGCTTTGGGTGAGGACATGTCGGTTTGTATTAGCACGTCCTTCACCCTCATGCTCGTCCGCAGCGAGTGTAGACATGTTCTCCTGGGTCACAGGCAACAAGTGTAACTGGACTTGCTCACCAGGCTGGACCACTTCATATTTAATGGGTTGTATGTAGGCAAGCCTATTAACTGTAGTGGTAGTTGGTAGGAGGTCGGAGGTCGTAGTCGCCTTCCGTAAATTGGCTTTCTCTAGGGCATCCGGTCGGAAGCCTTGATGGCCTATATCCATAGATGTAAAAGAGAAGCTATCGCTTTCGCCTTCCTTTGAATCCAGCGTCAAGACAGGAAATTAGAAAGAAGACTAAGGAGGGGAGAAAGAGAACATAGTTAGGTTACTTTCTATACAGGAGGCGTCTATCAGGGATGCTATTGTATTAAAAATTATTATATATTAATCTTATAAACTTAATTAGCTTATATTCTCTTAACTTTTAAAGCTTCTAGTTACCTAGATATAACTTACCTTAGTAAAAGTATTAATATATAACTTTTCTAGTTAGCTTAAATAATTTAGTTAATAAAACCTTTAATAGTTTAACCTTTTTACTATATATATAATCCTTTTTAAAGTTATTTAATAACTTTAATCCTTAGCTTTTAATTTACTAATATATTTTTTAGCTTTTATTACTCTTTATAGTACTATAGTTTTATTTAACTAATTATAATTATTTTTTAATAACTTTATACTTATCTTATTATTATTATTAAGCTTATTATCCTTTTTTATATTAAGCCTTTATAGCTTTTATACCTTTTTATAAGTAAAGTATAAAAAGTAATAAGTATTTAGGTTAAAAGTAGCTATATAAAATGCCTTATAATTAAATAAAGTAATCTTAATATAGTATTTACTATTAATATTATTATTTTCTTTAAACTTCTTAATAGCTTAATAAAGCTATAAATTACCTTTTTTAAAACTAATATATAATTTAGTAATACCTTTAAAAGTACTAATATTAATAAAGAAATTATAAATATAATTTTAAGCCTTTTTACTTATTAAATTACTATTAATAATAGTTTACTTTACTATAAATATATTATTTATAAAGTTATATTATAGTATATGTATAGAAATATAGTCTTAAGGTAATTTTCTTTTATATACCTTTTAGTCTTTTTTCTTTATAATGCCCTAGGGCTTATAATAAGATTTATTAGTTATTATAAAAGCTTATAGGTAAAAGTTTATATTAAGAAAAAAAAGAATATTATGTTATTATTTATTATCTGTATTTACAGCCTAAAGCTTAACCTTATAGGCTATAGTTATCCCATAGTCTATTAGGGATACAAACTGCAAATCCCTGGCATTATCGCTAAATACAGCTTAAGCACTTTGATGATAAGAAGGTGCAGCCACTGACTCGGGCGGAAAATACCCTGATGACTGTTGGAAAGTGACCGAGGAAAAGGACTGTCTGTCCGCCTGCTGTGTCGCTTCTAATGACGGAATTGGCACTAGGCTGGCCGGCAAAGGAATATTTTCAGGGCCAGTAACGACGTCTAACTCCATGAGATTTGGCTGTATAAGCTTCTGCTTAGACGTCCGTCTCAGGTCTAAAGTATCACTGGGGCCTACAATAGAATCATTCGAAGTACAGTGCCGTCTACCGTATCGTACCCATTAGTTCAAAGGCCAAAAAGCTCCTCCAGGAAACGGCCTACTCACCTCGGTTCTTCCTGTTCCTTTGACTTTCGCAGACTAATGTGCATCATGCCCCAGGTCAAGTTCTCCATGCGCTCTTGGTTAGGTAACCGCTGCTTCAACGTGCTAAGGGAATATGCCCTGCTACGGCAACTCTTCCGGATCCTCATTCGTGCCTATCATGTCATTCTAAAAGCTTAGAAACTTACTGAGAGCGGCATTATATGTGCTCGAGAGGTCCTGTTCAATCCCCTGCAGGCAGGTACGCAAGTGTCCGATAATCCTGCAATCTGTGGGCAATGTGGCATCCGGATCAGGCTTAATACTTAAGTCAGCCTCCGCCTCGTCCGAAAGTTTCGATAATAGGGCCGCTTCAGTATCACCATTGCCATCCAGTTCACGACCACCTATTGATTGTAAAATCACAACTGGGATCGATAGTCCTGGCAAGGGACAAGAAGGCGCCGGTTCGGCTAAAGATCGTGCAAGTTTGCCCAGGCCGGATTCTTCCTTACCGCTAAAGTAGGGAACTGGGCTGTCTGCCCGGTGCCTTACGGATTGCCCTAGACCAAGCTCTACGGCATTACAGTCAAGGGTTAAGTTTGCGGGTTGCGATTCCTCTGCTTCATTCACTCCATACTTGGTAGGGGAATCCTCGCTGCATTGATAAGAGTAGTGGAACTCCGGGTAGTTTAAGAAATTCAACGACTTATTTGCGGTTAGAGTTACTGGAAGAGTATACTCTGCATCTGGTGAAAGACCGAGATTGCGTAAATTTTCGGGATACCTGGAGATCCTTTGTATGATCTGGAACTTCACAAAGTTAGCAACTGATAGTCATGTAGGGGGTTTTGTAAGAACAAATATCTGGTCGAATACCTCTACTC
Organism: Fusarium temperatum; assembly: GCA_001513835.1. NCBI lineage: Eukaryota > Fungi > Ascomycota > Sordariomycetes > Hypocreales > Nectriaceae > Fusarium > Fusarium temperatum. Next base: position 58,030 of record LJGR01000014.1, on the reverse strand, counting down.
CCCAGTCGTCCCACAACTACATCAATTAAGTCTAACAGCGCTTTGCGCTCATTGGATACGCTCCAGGACAGTAGCAAGGACCAATTTTGCTCATTTTCCTTCGACTGGAGCAGTTGGTCCAGGTACGTTAGTAGTTAGAACGTACTACCCATGGTTTCGTGCCCGAAGGTCGCTAGCCCCGTCAATAGCGTCAAGGGATCAGGCAACAGCACCTTAGAGCCAGGAAAATGGCTCTGAATCTGCTCCGATGTGGCTCCGATCGCGCTGATATAAATCTCTCCAAGGGGGTTTGACGCCACAACATGCCCATAAACAACGTTTGTTCGAGCGTCAATGACAATTGATCCGGAGTCGCCGTTTGTAAGACCTGTTTAACGTGTTAGGTCTGGCTCGGCAATAAACGAGACACATACCAGTCAATTTAGGAACTATGACACTCCAGACTATAGTTGACCGATTATAATTTATGCCTCCGAGGAATGAAGGTACTGGCTGAAGCCTCCCCTATTTTATAACGTTACCCGAGGTAACTATTAGAACTGCTGTGCCTTTCTCCGGGCAAGCTGTCGCGATCTCGGAGAAAAACAACGGACGGGACGAAGTCGCGGTGCTCATGAAGGCATTTGGCCGCCATTGCCCCCTTTCCGGTAAGCTGATGAGGGCCCAATCAAAGTCCATAGCCTTCGATGCACCTTGTTCATACTCGATAGAAACCATTTCTTGCGTCTCTATCGTCCCTTCTTGAGTGTCCGAAGTCAAGTACTCCTCGTGGAACAAATCTTTGGGGTCCGATGACCCATCGAAGTCGTTCGAGTCGTCCCCATGGTTATCATCGTCTTCCAGCAAGTCTTCGTATTCCACGTCGGTGACAAAGTCTACGTCTTCCACCCTTTCATCAACTGCTTCTTCACTGTATGAATGATCATCCAACTCTACGGCCTCAGCATTCTTGCAGGCCATGAATGGATTTCGCCAATTTCCCAGAACATGTGATGCCATGGGACAGTCCAAGTCTGTACCCAGTTCTGCGTCGGTAGGTGAGATCAGTGGTGGTGTCCGGTATGCCCTAGACTGCCTCACGGCATGAGCTGCAGTTAGGCCGTAAAACTCAGAGCCTACTTGAATAATGCAACCTAGAGTTGAAGTTTTCCTGCGGTCTTGATTGACAGAAATGATGGAGCCGCACAAAGTCAGACCCGAGTGCAAGAGGGAATGCGACTCCACAAGCGTAGGCATAACGTCAGATCCAATGAGAACTCTTGTTTTAGCACACCACAGCAAAGTTCTCAGTCTCGCTTGGCGCCAGAAGTAGAGCTTGAATAATGGTTTGTGCGATTCTTCAGGGACCATCGTAGGACTGTTTCGCCAGCTTTTCCAAAAGTATTTGGGTGACGATTCTCGAAGTCCGTATTGACGCTTCAAATGCTTGCTGTTGAGGAGGCTATGGAGTGAACTGAATTCGCTCTGACGGCAGAACACCAGAATCGAAGGATGCGATTTCTCTACAGAAGGGCCACACATTTTAAGTGTATAGTCATTCTGCTGAACATTGTCTCGGAGGCGTGGGTGCTCCTCGGCATTCTGCCTGAAAATAATCACGATCTCACGGTATCTTTCCCGAAAGACATCCCTAATAATTGACGCGCTGTGTGGGTAGACAAAGGTTGGCGGCGAGACACCCGGGATCTACGCAGGGCTATTGAAGGGATCTTTGCTAGGCGGTACTGCAGTAGCAAAGGTATTGCAATTTGAATTTGAATTGGGAGGTGCAGAGCTGATTGTTTCGTTGCTTTGGGATAGCAAGTCGGATGGTGGATGAGATATGCTCGAACTGCCCGCTGCATCGCTTTGCGTGGCCGAGAAAGGCGTAGAGATAACCTGGGCAGAGACAACCGGACTCAGGTAAGAGGGCACTTGTAGGCATGGGTCAACACTGGATTTGGATGGTATTGGTGTCTCTGGTAGCTCGCAGGCAGGAGTTTCCTTGAGCTGACTTACGGCGTCGACCAAGCTCCCATCAAAGGAGCTGATTGAGCTAGCTTTTTCTCCTCTCGGGCTGTTGATAATAGGGAAGAATGGGTCTGAGATTCGGTCCTGTTCGTGAGCATGCTTCCAGGTTAAGGTATGAAAGCAGAAGGGCCCCTTTCATTTCTGCGATCCCACCGGATTGAAAACTGCTCGCAAGGATCCTCAGTACATATCCGAGACAACCTTTTAGCGGTTAGCATTTCCATGAGAATTGAGCATTGTTGCCCGAAATCCCATACCTTGCCCTGGTTCCCGATATTTTCGTTACGCCCATCATTTCTCTCTGAGTGCTGTCTCTACTCATGTTTAATAAGTCCATCCTGATACTCAGCGGGCAGCAAGTAAAGTAAACACGTCCTGCTTTGGCATTGGGCGACGTCTCTATCGAGAAAAGAGACGTGCGATTAATATTGTATAGTAGCTCTTTGCGGGGCAGTGGCGGAGTGTATTGGGCGTATGCAATGGACAAGGCGCAGTGTGACGTGGCGAGCTGATTGCCAATACATGGTTGGCTCTTTCAACCACCTGGTAGCCCTTAAATCATGTTCGATTAGACTGAAGTGCAGTGCTAGGCATTTTCTTCCCCAGCCACAAGCGCCTGACTACTGGGTTACAGATCCCTCCGTCTCTACAAATTGATGGGCCCTGTGCCGATACAGTTGAAAATTCTATCATCTTTGGCTTGTAATTCTTTTTCTCTAAGCCAGTTTTGACGCGTCGCAATGTTTCCACCAAACGAATTTGAGCGAAATGAAATCGCAAAACAATTGCTTGGGGATGAGTTAGTTACCGCTTCAACGAATACAGCGTTCAAGGCATACTTTGATTATTACGATTCGGTCATTTGTCCATATTCCCTGGAGATACCGCCCTTCACATTGACACCCCAGCACTTCAGAGCCATTCCGAGGTGCTCAAGTATGTCGAGTTTCTCTGCGCGAATTTATCGTTATCACGGGAGGGATTTTTGACAGTTTCGTTGCCTACTGCGAATATTATGTCTAGGGAGAGGGAGCGTTTAGCAAGATCCATTGTCAAAGTTGCCTTTATGGTCGGCTGCTCGTCCAAGGACTTCTACTCTGAAGGCCTCAGAAGCGAAGGCTTGTCCCGAGTGACGTGGGAAGAGAACCAGGGAATTTTGGACTTCATGAAACAAGCATTCGCCTCTGGTGTTGCTCAAACGACGGCCCAACAGGAGAATGATGTAGAAGCTCTCCAAGAAAAGAAAGCCATGAAAGCATGGAAGCTTGTGAGAAGATATGGAATCAAAATAAGGCCCACAAACAATCTGCTAGAGCATCTTCTTTACGATCCCAGGGAAAAGGTCCTCAAGGTTTTTCACCAGACAGCATTTCTAAGGACGTCTTTAAAGCAAACAAAGGATGAACCCCTGGATCTGGACTTTGAGCAGGCCCTAAGAATGTAATGTGAGGACGTACTAATAAATGAGATAGAGGAACACTACTACCACGACTACTCTTCGAGACTCTTGTTTCCTTCCATAGCATTCTATTCCCGATCGCGAGCATAAACAATGAACGTCCTCATCTTCTCCTTGAGAAGCTTATTCGAACTCAAGGTTTCGATCCTGAGGGCCTTTGGGTCGAGTTCGTCCGACCCTTAACATCGGACTTCACATTCATGTACTAGGGAGGTCGTCTAGCGCGGTTATATGAGGTTGCGAAACGGCCGCCACCTAGAAACGTGCTTGTTTCTTGGGTTGAAAGGCATACTTCAGAAAGAAATGCGTTGACTCTGGCTATTATAGGTCTATTTCTCGCTGTCTTCTTCGGTCTCCTAGGGTTTATTACCAGTGTTATACAGGTTGTTGTGTCTTGGATGGCGTGGAAACACCCTATATAATGGATTACCGCTTTCCCTAAGGGAGGAAAAGAACATCATGAGGTACGATCCTCTGCAAGACCGCAATGGGTACTTCTAGGGTAAAATGCCTTTCTGGGATGTTTGTCTGCTCCTGGAAGAACCGACTACGGCGACGTTCGGCAGACTTCTCCTCGCCCGTCTTCGGGAAGCCAAGTCCCATCACTGGTGACCCGAATAATTGTCTTACCAAGCTTGTATATTTCGTGCAGGAAGTTATATCTTCTACTAGTTGTCTTAGTTTCTGTATCTAATGAACTCAACTCTTGGCTGCTGATCGCTGGCAGTGATCAAATCATCAGATGCACCATGGAATCAGTTCTGACCTCGGCAACAGTCCCGTCATCTGTTCGTGTCGTTGACGGCGTCTTAGTAAAGGAGCTGTGGAGGCTACTCAGTGGTAAATTCACTTCTGTTCCTGCCTTTTATCTCGCTAATATTGGCTTCAGGCCATTGGAGATGGCATGAATAGCCAATATGCCAGTAATACGCTGTGTCCTGGCTTCCAGATCCTTCAGTTAGAATAAGAAGAAACTAGCATGTCTCAGCCCATAGACGTGGCTGAGCCTTACCCTCAGGATAAGGCTATGTGACCTCTCAAGCGAAGTCATGGATACTGTAATAGATTGGGTTCTTTGCTTAAGTGTTTGCTTAAGTGAGTGAAGATGCTGCTTCTGCGTCCGGAGCTACTTTTCAGTACATTGATCCAACCACCGCAAACGCAGCGTTCTCTTATATATTATTGCCACATTGCTACATTGACGGACTGTTTTTATATTTCTCCTCTGCCTGGAGTCTAAGATCGCCGCCCAAAAACAAGCCCTTGCCTCTCAGTTCTCATATGATATCTGCTACTGATTGTTACCTATTAGTCTTTCTCCTCCAACACGCCTATCCCTCCTCTTTCTTATTAAGTGTAAATGACGCAACCAGTTGAGATGATTATTCATCCAGTCCCTCAATTATCCTGGCATTTCAGGGTAGTGGAGATGACTTCCGACGAGGGATTCGAAATAGTGACAGAACCGCCGAAAGAGCCTTGGTCGTTGTTGATCCAGATCCTGAGCTGGCCGTTGTCTCCATTGTACCTGAAAGTGACACTGGGGTCTGTACACTCGTAGACGTTTTTCGAAGTGAAAGGTTTGGCCGTGTTCTTCTGAGGGTCTTTATCGAGTGGGGGACATCGAGTCTCAATGTCTTCTGAATACACGCGGAAGGACACGTTGTTCTTGTTGTTCCGGTCGATATAAGCGTCAGTTAGACTGGCTGGAATTTCGTTTACTTGACAGTCTCTCGCTTTGAGGTGGGGAGCAGCAAGCGTGCTTGGAAGTAGAAGATTCAACAGCAGAAGAGGAACAAGCATTTTGTCGGTATTTGAGTGGGATTAGAAGTACCGAGTGTTGTTCGGTGTTGCTATGCTATACGCCGGCCTACTGTTTGGATACCGAAGCACCAGTGGGTGGTCCAGTTGATATAGTATCTGGACAAAGCTTAGTCTTGAGTATTTCTCATCTCGGGCTGCAGGCCCTAATTACATGCCTGGGCCAGATTCCAAGAGCTTGCGGAGTACAGAAGCAGCAATTAATTCTTTCGGAACTCCGGAAAGCAATGTTACGGTGCAATTTGGAGGCGTCGTGAGGTAGTATTCAAAGTCTAAATACGGAAGTATGTACGAATCAACGCTTGCTCTTCAAAGTTTATAACCATGTACGGGTGATGATTTAATCTCTAAAAGTCCCACATGATCGGAATCAATACCCAAATAGGGGATAGGAAGGTTCAATTTATCCACGGTAGTGTAAATAGACCGTCAACCCGAGCCGTGTGAAGGATCTTTCCCTTTGACAAGTGGGTATAGATCTAAAGTAGCGGGCGGCTTTCGGCGCCTAGTGAGCCAATTGAGTTTCGTCCATGTAACCTTATCTTCGCCTCTCCAAGATCAGTTACACTGCCCTGCCGGCTGTTTGTAGGCATGAAAGCGCGGAATATTCAAATTTGCTCGTAATGGTTCTCCGGGCAGAGCCGCAGTAGATGAATTGCTTAGCTCTTTTACGAAGATATAGCCTATTGATTGCAACTCCAATAAGTTCCAGATAGTCGCGAACAACCACGCCCTCCCCAACAGCAATCCACAGTGGTTTTATGGCTTTTGATTCTTGGACAGTTCGACACGCTGGTACAAGGTATAACCCGATATCACCCAAGCTGCCTTAAAAGTCTCTCCAGTGCCCCTTTGTAGCTATCGGCGAATCTTCCCAGAATACCTTTTATGAACAAAAACCCCAAGCGAATACTGCGCAACCCAGCCTGTTGGACTAAACAGACTCCTCCTTACGCTAACTTAGCAATCACTATGTGCTAGCCGTTACTAATTCTTTAACGCTTCTAATTTCATCCCCGCCTAGCTCATCAAAGCGTCCTAGGCTCCTTCGTATTATCGTCATGGCCTCACAAGAGACATCCAGCAATCCCGGTATTCTTTCCACTCCTGAGGTATGATTCTATTTCCCTTTCCACATACCAAGCGTGGCACATTTGAGAATCACTATACAGACCGACTTTCCATGTGACTTGGCTTGATGAAGTGATGCAGTGAATGACGTCGTAATAGACCGGAACCTCGTAGTCTGCTCATGAACAGAGCTATTCTGATCAGCCTCAAGAGTGAAAGAGAAAGAGAGATCTAGATCTGGTCCATCAACCATTCTACGGAGGACTTTATCGAATTCTATCACAACCTACTGTTAGCACAAGTTTCCTTCCATTCACGAAATGAGACTTACCTTCGAAGGCGGGATCCTCGGTAATAGCCTGGGCTCCAGAGACCAAGCCCTCAGAAGGATCAAGGGCTCTATCAACTTCTGCTACAACTTGATATTAGCACAAGCTTCCATTTAGCAGTCGGAATTTACCTTCAAGGATAGAAATGAAATCAAGGGTCACTGTGGTACACGTCGAAGCAATGGATATGACATCCAAAAGACTGTCGCTGTCCGGGCTCGTTCTGGCGGAGTAATATGTCGTTTCGAAAGTGCGTATCGTACAGGTAGAAGCGCTATCCGAGGTAGAGTCATTCACGCCGAGTTTACGGAGAGCGTCTATGAGCTTTGGTATATCGGCAGTAGTTGGAAACCACATCTTGAATGGAGGATTGATGTGTACGAGTCAATGGGTCAATGTGCTGAGAGATGCCCACGCTTATGTTGGGGGATGCTGATGGTAAAGTTGAGGAGAGGTCTGAAATCTGGACAGCAATTTATATATCGCTCTGGGACAGAGCGACAGTGAATGCAGTAGGTTTCGATGAGTGACTTTTCATTGAATAATATTTCTTTCAATTCTAGAACCTTTGTATAGGGTCTGTTTGTTATGCAGGCAGGCGATTCCACCAAACTGCATTGCATATGCAGCTTGATCCTTTCCTTTTCATCGTTTATGATTAACTCAAACTTGGTCGACGCGGCTTTCTACTCTCTTGTGAATGCTAAATCTCAAAGAAAAGTCCAGCAGCAAACATCGCACCTACTGTGGTAAGGAAAGGCATGGTCAATGGGTCCACTGTCCAATTGGCATCTTGACTAACTACCTTTGCAGAGCCATCGTCTTTGTTTCTACACCACCAGGATCTTTTACCTATTTAACCGCAAAGCATGGAGAGAATGAACCAGTCAATGTCACGACACCCACGGATAGACCTCAAATAATGATAAATGCCAAAGAATGAAGTGGGTTTATATTCAAGGCGCATTAGGGCCGAGACATAATTTCTTCACACAGCTGTGGATGCACACCCGACAGAGGTACCAATCCGAATGGTCAAGAGGTTAGTCTAGGTCTTTGGAGACATCAGAACGGACTGGTTCATTGCGCACCGAACCCTCACAGTAACTACCAAATTCGACTCTCGAGTCTTCACGGCGAGGCTAGAGTCAACTACTTGAACTTGATGTCCGAAAATCCCTCCTTGAATCATCTGATAGTAATCCTTTCTCTCTGTGCCTCGCCTTTCTCTACCTGGTTCCAAATCTCGCCGTTCATAACACCGAGTACAAAGCTGCTCCCCACCAAGTTAAACATTTGCTTAGAAGCACCATCTCCTGTTCCACAAGCTGACACCTTTCTCAAGATATAAGGTACACTGGCACCTTCAACTACAACAGCCTCATCACCCACTTGAGCCCTGTCCGGTGCAAGGCCAATACGTCCGTTACTGAGGATACACAGTCTCTTCCCATCGCAACGCTTCAAGATCCTCATAGCTTGTTTCTCAAAGCTCCCTGATCCCTCAAATATTTCTACAAGTGGTATCCTTTCTCTGTCATTCTCAGTCAGTTCCCCAAAACACTTCCATTCGCCTTCATCATCCTTAAGAACCTCTCCATTATACCGTTTGATATGACTGATAGCCGCTTTGGCGACCTCGGGGTAAACAACGTCGTCGAATGTCAGAGTTCTGAGAAATTTTGATAGAGACAATGGGCCGTTATGCCACTGGTAAATATCCTCTCCAGCTATATCTTCCGGTATTTTGCTGTGTTTGAGATACGATTCGTCTGGTACTAGCTTTTGCCACTGTACCACGGGGAAGCGATTCTTGCCAATGTCACAAACATCGCCTAGTTTCTCAATTTTACCCAGGCTAACAGCTTGGACGTGAAGCTGTCTAGACGGCTGGGTGTTGGCAGAAGTATATCCGGAAGTCGTCCATGTATCGATAAGATGAGGATGCAGCATCTTCCAGCCCCATACATACTGAGTAGGTCCACTTACAAAACCTGCAAACGGCTTGTACCTACCTGGAGCGGGCTTCTGAGTCGCAGCCCAGTAGGGAGATGTGACGCTCCAGTCTGGGACCCATGTTGGTAACCCCGGTATGGTTGATTCGTTGACTACATGTGAAAGAAGGTCAAGACCGACTGAACCCATCAACAGGATCGCAAGCTCAGTATACACCTGGGACACAGAGTGACTATAATCGACTGGAACACTCAAACGGCGTTGTCGAATTGCCAGTTCCTGTAGCTCTTGCTCGTTATAGTCCCAGCGTTCCTTGTACTCTTCAAGCTCCTCCTTCAGTTCTTCATGATGTCGATCTAATAAAGGTAGAATAGCGTAGAGCTTGTCTCTCTTATCAGTAGCACCGCAGGTCCTCGTGTCTTCTAATATCTTCAAGAGTCTTTCGCCGTATGTAACGTGCATTACATACGGAGTGGGTGCAACAGCGTATGTAACTGAGAATGGTAGTCTTTGGATCCAGCCCGCGTTAACATTCCAATGAAAAAATGTCTTGAAGCTTTCCCAACTGAGTTGGTAGTCACCGCAGATCACACTAGCCTTTTGCGCAAAGGTGATCTCTTGAAGGACCCAAACACGAAAGAACCACGGCCTCTTGAATAGATTGCTTACAGCACTTTGGTTCTCTTGAATGATTGCAGAAGCTTCCACAGTCTCATAACCATCGTCGTTGGATGGTTCATCAATTTCGCGGATGCACCTTAGAGCTGCATCGCTATCAGGCGTTCCATGTCCAAGATAGACCAATACTTGGGAAGCATTCTTATAAATTCGTGCCATGAGGCCCAGCTGATGGTTCTTTTCAATCGGTGACTCTTGATCGATGCAAATTGAATCGATCCAGAGCAGTCGAGATGATTCAGAATCTCGGAAATTACTCAAGGCCGCGTGGCAGTTCTGCGATACAAGTGCCTGAGTTTCCATATCTTCATCGCTATAAACATTGATTGCTATAAGATCTTTCACATCTCCCCAAACGTAGGAGACTGCCTCGTAAGGTTGAGTTTTATTAAGATTGGTGTTCAGAAGACGGAGCGTAAGCGGGGCACTATCACGCCCTGGTTGAAGAGAAACCAAGCGAAAGGAATCATCCTTGTCGAGTACGTTTTTCGCGTATGGGCTCTGCAAATGATTATTCATGTTGTATCATTTCTTTAGCGTTAATGCTTGCAATCTTGTCTGAGCCTTGGTCTGTCAGCATTGATGCTGAGGACTCTCAGCAGAGCGGTTCATAACGGCAGAATTTAAATCAGGGTTAGCGTCAGCATATCCCTGAGTTCCGGTAGTCGGTAATTGAGGCTGTACAGCTTTTGAGGCCAATCAACTATATAACTGGCTGCATTTTTATCCGATATCCAGAGACAAGACTTAGTCCAAATGATGTCACCTACGATCATGCTCCATCAAGTTCGGACGCACTATCAGCCCGTCTCGGAGATTATATCTGGGAGGAATTCTTACCCAAACTCCGGACTTGCTCACAAGGGTTCCGCCAGTTGCTTACTGCGTTCATGCACATCGCTTGTGGTTGGATATATAACATCACAGCCAGGAAGTAATTTGTTGATTTATCATCGTTTGTCGTGCTCCGTAGTTTGCGGTCATATTCAATCTCGGGTACTCATTTTGACTTGCACATCAAGTCCCATCGGTATCCTCCACTGTTGAGTCCAAACCGCGGAAGGCCATCAACTTGGAGAAGCGGAAAGAAACTGTACATAAGCAACATATAACTCAAGTAATCGTGCCAAGTCACAAATGTTTGGTCTAATTGTTAGTTTTTAATGGCTGTTCATACATACATCCCATTGGCTTTAGTCCCGCCTCGTTGTTCAGGAACTGCAACACAATCATTGTCCGGGATCTCAGCCAATTGGCATTAGAAAAGATCAAACACATTTACGATGACTTTATGCTTTGAGAGCGAAACAGGAGCTTATAGGTACGCACGTTTCTTGGTGGGTATTGTGATCAATCCCGCCAAGCATGGCATGCCATAGTAAGGCGTGCGCATTTGGCGGGAGATTTGCTTCGCCAGGAACTCCGCCATCTGAGGTCAGAAAATTCTGCAGAGAGCTTTGTTCGTGTCGCCGTTAAATATGGAATTGATTCATAGTATCAAATGGTGTTTTCTGTAGATGCGCGTTTGTTTGAGCTCTTCGTTACTCAGAAAGCTATCGAGATTAACTCTGGTGGGAGATATATATTCACGGAACTCGATCATTTGAGCCCAGAAAAATGTGTAAAAAGCTGTGGCTATGTCGCAATTGGATAGAAGATTGGTTCAGAGGATCAAAGTCAAATTCCTGGCGGTGCGCAGTGACTCTCAAGCTTTCGTGTGTTGGCGAGGCATCGAGATCAACTTTGGTGTCATTCAAATACCAGGAACTCGATCATCTGTGGTCAGAAAATTCTGTAAAAGGCTGGCCTCGTGTCGCAATAGCTAGATCAGTAAGCCGAGACTATCAGTCGATTGATATGTAGTGGTACAGTAATTGTCAATTGTTACCCCATCTCGTCTCAGCCGAGTCACCTTGGCCATTTTCCAGGTCAAGCTGACATCGCGCAATCAATAATTCAAATGTCTGTAAAAGGAATCGATAGACATTTAAGTGAATCTATCAACTGTTACATCTATCAGATTTTGCCATTTGCACGTGGATCGTGGCCATCCCGCCACTCATCATTTTCCTCCCATACCTAGGGTAGGGTCAAGCATCGATTGATAGGCATTGATGATGGAGACGCGCCAACACCAGGATCTCAACCGTATAGTATCGGAACCCTTGGAAAACAATTGGGATATACTAAAGGGAGTTTCAGGAACAAATATGTCAGTTGAAGCTCGTCTTTTATACAGAAACAGCTTATTTCCTGACAATTTCTTGTTGATCTCAATTGACTCCCAAATCGTCCTTGATGTAAAAACGATGAAAAGGCGAACATCCCCGACCTACACAGAATGCAGGTTTTGGTTGAAATGTCAGATCGTTTCACTTATGCGAACTCGAGAGGAGAGAAGCAAGGTCATGATCAAAAGACCAAAAAACACCGCGCAATTTCATTACCGCCAGTATCGCCACCCAGTAAACCCCTAGGAAAACAACCCAAACGCCAGACTACCACGCCAAACACGCCAACAGACACAGAACTACTCCAGGTCCAACATCCCCTTCCAAGCACCAACATCCTCCTCCCGCAGAGTGGCCAAACCATCAGGCCCATACTCCACCATCCCAAGATACACATCGCACCGCTCCTTGTCCAACGTCAGGTCACGGACAGACTGCTCCAGGGTCGCTCTCTCAGCGCCCAACATCACCAACTTCTCCTCAACACGCTTGAACTCTCTCTGCTCCTCCTGAGCGGACGCCAACACTTCCCCAGAAGTTTGAGCATCCTGGGATGCTTTGTCGAGCTCGCTTTGAGCCTTTTCCAGGGCTTGGACATGGTAGGTTGGCGCATCGGGCAGCGCCAATTCCTGGTACCCGTCCACGTATCGCTGGTGCTTGGTGACCAGGGCCGAGGAGGTTGCGAGGCGGGCAGTGGCCTCCTTGATGCTCTCTTGGAGCGCGCCGGAATTGACATTGGCGATTTGTCGTTGCAGAGCAACGACGCGAGACTCGATCTCGTCCAGGCGTGGTTTTGCCTCATTGAGGCGATCCTCAGCAGCAGCCGACTTCTCTCTGAGGATGGAGATGTGCTCCGAGCGCACGAGCTCTTCGCGGTTCTATTGTCATGTCAGCAATTGAAAAGAACTATTAAGTCGAATGGGTGATGACATACTGCGGTGATGTCTGGGCTGGGAGAGGCCCTTCGTTCTGGGACCTCATATGAGCGCCGTTTGCGGCGCGACGCTTCTGTATCGCTGGCATAACCGGGTCGCTTCTGAGGATTTTCTAGTACAGGATCAGAATGTGGACAATCATGTATGCTTCTTGTCTATATGGACCGGCACGGAATGATAGGGGATAGTACTTACGTCGGGGAGGATCTTCTTGCTAGGAAGACTCTCTCTCCTCTGCCCGAGAAGACAACCTCCTGCTACCACGAGTAGCCGATTTCTCACTCAGCCACCGATCGGCTTGAGTGCACGCCTCCTGGTTGAGGCCACCACACGACTCTGCATTTTCCTTGAACCAAGCCACCACGTCGTCAACCGTGGTGTCAGCCTTTGTGCTGGCTGAGGAGATGATCTTGGCCAGGGACACCAAGACGTTCTTGCTCCAGGACCGAGGGACGGCATCGGCAAAGAGTTGACTGGGCCACATGCCCGAAACAGAACGGATCTGCATTGCGCTGGCGGGCGAGGAGCGGTAGAGATCGGGGACTTTGACTTGAGGGGACGGGGAAGACATCGCGAAGGGAAATTTGGTGTTGACGAGACGGGACAGAAAAAAGGACAAGACGGGATGAAAACGGCGCGGGAGTTGGTATTCAACAAATTGAACCGAGGGCTTAAAAACGGCGGGAGACGCGCAGAAATCGAGAGGCTTATGATGGAGTTGAAGAGAGGAAAAACTTACAAAGACTTGCATGACGACTGAAGTATACCTCGAGGGCAGTACCGATCAAAGGGGGAAAGAGGTGGAAGCAGAGTTTTCAACCGACAGGAAACCTTCAATAAACACTCATAAAATGGAATCTGAGGTCGCCGACCAGATCCCAATGTCTGATTCAATAAGAAACCTCATTTTTATCGCTATTGGATCTATTGTGGTTGAGTTCCTGGCGTCCCAATATCTCGGTGATGTTGGTGGTGGCATGAGACTTGGAACCTCAGACATCAGCTGTGAGTTTCACCACCAGGATCTCTACGAACAATGGGCCCGAACTCAAGAAATTAATGCAATGTGTTATTTGACCCTCAGCGACAACGAAAAAGATGTGAACCAATTGATATTACACAGAGGTGGCCTGCAACATCGCCCATCAACGTGGGAGGTTAATGCGCTCGACTTACAGCGCTTGAATTTAGAGGGTATCCACTAACCAAAGCGCTGGGGCAAGCTGACGAACGGTGATGCGCGTGCACCGGGATTACATCTCATGATGGATAAATAGCCATTTAAAAAACAGCTTCATAGTCAGGATGGGCAAGCGACATAGGATTCAATTGTCCAAGTATATTGCTTCAAGATTGGGTTGTTGTCGTGGACTCTTCGTGGTCGCTGTCAAGATGCACCATGTAAATTTTTAAGCGTGTGAACCACCAAGTCAACACCTCACACTTAATCACCAGGAACTCAAGCATCAAGGGTAAACTGACAATGCAAAGCTTTACAATACGATCAGAGCACTCAGGCGACACAGGATTCAATTGAAAAAGCATATCGCTCGATGATTGCATTATTGGCGCAGACTCTTCAGCGATCAAGGTCAAGTTCTCCCCAAGAAGTTGATCGTGTTTACCACCAGGAGAAAACATTATGTCACCAGGAACTCAACAGTTCGGCCGTAAATGGCAACAGAAAATACCATAACATGATCAGGATACATAAGCGACACAGGATTCAATTGCAAGAATATTTTGCTCAAGTGCTGTGGTAATAGCGCAGCTTTATCTCCGGTCCCGCCAACTTCGCCCCCTATAACTTTAGCGGCTTGATCGCTGTCACCGAGCAGGCCACTGGCTTGAGATATTTCGGTATCGCCAGAAACGCAGCTCAAGCGATATTTGTGGGTGAAAATAGCATGCGCAAATTCCCGATATAGCGGTGCGACACAGATTCCGGAGTTTTAATTGATTCAGTGTAAAAATAAAGTGGTGATTAACGTTTCTCATCAATTGGACGGCACCCAACCAAGTTTTAGCGCCTACGTCACCTACCAGTTTGTCAACTGCTGTGTTTCACTATCACCAGGAACGGAGCAAAAATGTTATTTATAAGTCCAAGCGCGATGCGCAATTGCACTCTTTAGCTATGCGACATAGATCTGAGAGTTTCAATTGATTCAATCCAAAGTTGAAGTGGTGGTGGTGGACGGACAGTTTCAACCAACCATGTGTTCACTTGACCCCCTGACACAGTAGACGGAGAAGCAGACTGATGGATCGATACACAAGCAATCTTCATTGCCATGTGACATAATGGCCCGGAATCAATAAAGCGGCTTGTGAATCTGATTGTATCCGCTCCCAATTTGCGGACGGTGCCTGAACCCACCACGCATGTCCACTCTGCCATCAAGCAACATCTTTTACCAGCAGGAAATCACCAATGCTCGATGGGTTATCAAATAATAACGATGCGCAAATGCTTACATTTGCTATGCGACATAGATTTACAATTAACTTTTTTTTCCCCCAGTAATGTACATTAAAGTTGTAGGCCGGCTACTCCCAATTGCAAGAATAGCGAGCCCCCACCACGTACGAAGAGAATACATCTCCAATTGAATCATTTCATCGCGTGCATAGTTGATGACCTTGTAATAAATCGCCAATCCTTGAGCTTTATGATGATACTATTCACGTTCTCATGCGACAACTAATGATAGACTTCCTGGCCGTTAAGGCATAGGCCCTGGGTTCGTTGCCCGATGTGACCGAGAGCTTTAAATGAAGGCTCAATTGAATCACGTCATCACAGCGGAAAATGAAGACATGTTCCTGGATCGCGAGTCTTTGCGCTTTCTGGAAACACTATATATAAATTAATAAGTTGGCTGTTTGCAGACTTCCTGGTAACCGTGGCGTGACTGGTAGCGTTGCACACTGTCAAAAGCCGGTTCAATTGAACTACACCGTTGCATCAGAAGTTGAAGACCTACCCTGGAATCGCGAATTTCTGCGCTGTGAAGTGATGCTATTTATAACACAATGCGACAAACGCTTCACGGATTTCCCTGCCAACGCGGGGATATCTCGCTATGGATTTCCTGGCATCAGTAGTTGAGGGTCGCCTACTACCAAAGCCGATGAAACATCGACGAGTCTACGCCCTGCTCTCATGGATTGTCTTGGGCTACTCTTTGAAGTACTTCTTGATAGGATTAATTAATCTCTCATTGTGTGTTTCTGATTTGAGTCTATACAAATTCTGTTGACGTTGTACTACAGTAGGGCTCGACAGAGAGCTCTCCCGGGCTGCATTGGATTCTTGGGACTGTGATAAGATGGAGAAGTCAAGAGAGGCTTGGCTTCAACCCCAGCACAGAGGTAAATACACAAGGAAAGACTATCGACAAGATACTCTTTTGCTTCATTAATAGGTATTATGCTGTGATGCCTGAAACGAGGCGCATGTGCGGAGTATGTACAGAGCCACTTGTGGCGTGTCTAGCGCGCCCGCACCAGACAACCATCATTCCCGAGGATATGCCGCTTATCGATAAACATCAAAACCACCACCATCACTCACTGGCTGTAGATATAAGTGGCCTTAAGTAATTGTAGTAACCCAATATATTATCTCCAGTTCTAACACAGTCTACAAACTATGTAGGAAGTACTTCTTTCCAGTACATTCCTGTACTGTTAAAATGAATTCCCAACTAGAGGACTTAAGCACTCTGAAACTTGAGAGCCAATTTCTTCTCCAATTCTTCATCCGTCAGAAGAGGGAGGCCAACCAGCTCGTTGTCCACCTTAGTGTAGGCAGTACGATACTTTCCACAAAGTAGTTGAGCTTTGAGCAAAGGGAATATGAGATTGAAGTTCTTTGGATCCTTTGAGAAGTTGTCAAGAGACTTCTCGAACTCTTTCTGTCCGTCTACCTTTGTCTGCGTCCACTGAACCGTCGGGGGACTGTACTTCTTTGCAATGGCCAGAATCTTGGCCTGGGTCAAGACGGTGTCGTGAATGAAAAGATTTCGATTTTTGGTTTCCTCAGGAACTTTGAGGGCGCCGGCAACGGCCTTTCCAATATTGTGAAGACTGGTAGCGCTGAAGCCGTGTTCACCGTTGTCAAACATTTGGATCGAAGATGTCTTCAAGTCGAGAACGAAGGGAAAATCGAGGAGTAAATCCAAGAAAGCGCCCACGGAGAAAATCGTGTACTCAAGTAAGCCCGCCTCGGCCTTCTTCTTGAGGGACTCCTGGACTTGGGCCGTTGGGTAGTTGATGGGCAGAGAGCGCGCCTCGGGGTCAGTTGTCACGGAACTCCAGTCGGCTGGAATATATCGCTTTACTCCAGCTTTTATGCAAGCCTCAATGATTGGCTCCTGACCCATAATGGCACCGGCTCCAAAGGTAGCGATTGCGACATCATTGCCTCGGAGCGCCTCGCCCAGGCTATCCTGAGAGGAATAATTGACCTCATGAGTGTTAACCCCGGACGGAAGATCCTTCACACCAGAAGGGTCTCTGCTCAAAATAGTCACAGAAAACCCAGCGTTAACTAACTCCTCAAGGACCGCACTTCCCAGGCGACCTTTCTGTAGAACTGTCTTAGCAACTGGCTTGGAAAATGCGGATAATTGAAACTTACACCAAGCAGAGCCACTTTCTTGTAAGAACTCATTTTGCTCGAAGTATATGTAGTTGGTGTGATTTAGTCAGAGTGAGTTGAAATTGAAATTGTTGTATTGATGGAAGTAAGGGCTATTCTCATCAGTATATATAGCCATTTCTCAACCTACAGGAGATACATTACTACAACTTCACCGCTCACTCACGGTCTCTTAAAGCAACCTCACGGAGACGTCAGCATCTTCGTATTCAGCAGTTTCATGCATTGCCATCATTCCAAACTCAATGGGGCTCAAAACAGGCCGGATATTCGGGTTCTGCCCAAAGAACAGACGCTAGCCTTATCAAGACAAGCGACTCATCATCGCGGAAGCAATTAAAATTCCATCGGATCTTAAATGCTTCCGAGCGTGATGACAACTGACCCATACCGCTTGGAGCGGTGAAGCTAGCCCTATCGAGGCAAGCGACTCGTCGTTGAGGACGAGTTTACTAATTCGCTACGTATACGGTATTCCAGCCCGCA
Source organism: Fusarium temperatum (assembly GCA_001513835.1). NCBI lineage: Eukaryota > Fungi > Ascomycota > Sordariomycetes > Hypocreales > Nectriaceae > Fusarium > Fusarium temperatum. Next base: position 40,388 of record LJGR01000014.1, on the reverse strand, counting down.
ATGGCTCTTCTGAGTGGTTTTCTTCAGTATCACTCATCCCCTTGACGGTCCGAAGGGAACAACTGAATAATTAAGGTTGATATTAGAATCAGGTAATGTTCCGGTATTATTCTATGTAATAAGAGGGGTAGAAAGCATGGAAAACTAGGGATGATTATTCACATGTACCTTCAGACCGTGAAGGCGATACGGACGGTGGGGCAAGCCAGCTAACAAACAAGCTTTGAATGACTAATTATGCGGCTGACATTCGATACTTTGTGTATAATCTCGGACCCTATAAAATTCCGTTGACCATACATTCGGTGCTGATATACAGGGACCTCTGGGTCTTCTGGCGAACGGAACTCACAGCTCCAGCGATTAATTCACTCTCATGCACCTACGACAAACGCTGACGATAATAGCTTCCGAAATCTTAGCAATTCTCTTCCTACCCTTACCAGCTTGTCATTCGCCACAATGGCTACAATTTCTATACGAGCCGTCTTCGACCCTACGTGCCCTTGGTGCTATGTTGGCTCTGTTCGCCTTATGCGCGCAATAGATGCCTATCGGAGGGCCATTAGCTCCAGCGACAAGATTAATATAGTCTGGCACTCTTGTCAAATCGAACCAGAAGCAGTCACTCAGCCTCTCATGGAAAAGATGGCATCAAAATTTGGCCGAGAACAGCTACCGCGAATGCAAGAGCAACTGGTAGCGATGGGCAAAAGAGATAGTATCAAACTCTCTTTCAAGTCGACAGTTGGAAATACGCGAGATGCTCATAGGCTCGTTCAATTCACCAAATCGAAACAAGGCACTGAGACGGAGCAGCTGTCAACAAGACTTGTCATGGAGATTATGAAGTTATATTTTGAAGAAGGTGGAGACATCACAAGTTTTAAGGATCTGGGTCTCGCAGCAGAACGGGCCGGCATTGATCGAGACGAGGCAATTGCATGGCTTGTAAATGGCGGAGGTGCGGGTGAAGTTCGGCGCGAGGTGGAAGAGGCACAAAGAATGGGAGTCAGGGGAGTGCCGTGGTATGAGTTCAATGGGAGCCGTGTCTTAAATGGTGCAGCTGAGGAGAGCGTATTTCTCCAGCGACTCATTCAGGCCAGCGACGACGCGCCTACAAGCTCTAACTGATCGGTACATAATGTTGGGGGTCTTTAGTGGCATTCTTCGAAAGGATTAGGCCCTGTCCTATTCGTGACTCGGGAACTACTTCAATCTGCTTAGACAGAGTTTCGTGAAGGAGAATCAAGAAGTTGAGCCCGCTGTCGAGAGCCTATACTCGGGTCGTTTAGTATAGCACAAAGTGTTTAAAATAAATAAGGGCTTTAGGGCTACAGCGGCTCATGGACATGGATGGAGAATATTGGCTCGGAAGGTCACGGGCTTGGAATCAGATTTCTTTTGACTAATTATAGACTTGTATCATTGAAGTTGAGATCTCCACAGTTCTCCAAACACTCGCTTAACCTCCTTTCAAGGTCACCTTCTGCCTCACAGGCCTTCTCAAAGTCCCTTAGAACTGATGGTATGAGAGTCTCATCAAGGCCGGACAGTAACCCTGTCTCTCCTGTATCGACGTCCCAGTCAAGCGATGGCGGCTCGGTATAGATTAAACCCGGCATAAGGTGTTCTTGTGCTGTCAGCACCTCGCCATAAGCTAAGGCTTGTGATGTTTCTTCATGATCTAAATCGTTGGTCTCAACTGGAGAGACAGGCAACTCGACTTGGGAGTACCCTACGTTATATTTCCCCAATTTGGAATTAGAATCAAAGAACCCACCGATCTTCCTTAGAATTGACAAAGTAAAGCCAGTTTCGGGTTCCTGCTATCAAAACCCTCTCCCATTTGACTCGAATATGGTTACAGCAACAGTCTTTCCCCTGGAACATAAAAGGCATCTGCCAAAAGATGGATATCTCTCCAAACACTTTGCCCACGGCCCAATATGCTGGCCAAGTCATCTCCGGTTCAGCATTCGACCTTCCCTTCCGACCTATCAACTCTCACTGTGGTTTTGAAAGGACTGCAAGAGTGTCTGTTGCAGGATGGGGAGTATGTCAATGATTCGCCTGCCTTCCAGCTCACTGAATCCAAGCTCCCGATTGATAGTTGCCTGCAATTGGCTTTGAACCTCCGAAGGGATACCTCCGTCTACGAACTTGCTGTAATCAGCAATGGTTTCCGAGGAGCCGATGGCTGGGTAAGCTCCATGGCTGTAATCATTATCTTCATGTGGTCTTATTAGAGGCCAGCGTCATAAGAAGTGGTTTTGTTGCTACTCACACGGTGAAATCGTCTGCACATCAGCGTCTGGGAAGATGATCTTGTACATCTCATGCCATCGTTGGGTATCGCGATCACCCTCATTTGAGTCAGTCTCCGTTCTGGTTAGCTTCCTTGAGCGAAGGCGACGTTCCTGTTCAGCGTTTATACCCTCAACCTCTGTGTATTCGCGCAATCTGCAAGGCTCAACAGCGCGGGAGTGATCTTCCAGACCAGTACTATGTTCAAAGGTTAATAGGCAGCGAGAGCATCTGTATCGCGGTGTACAGTGTTTCCGAAATATATGCTCCCTTGGATAATCCTTAGCATCGTATCCAGCATAAGTTTGGCAAAGAAGGATACTAACTTCAGTCTGTGAAACTGGACCCAGCCCCTGGAACATGTCTGCCCATACTTATTCGGGTCACGTTTAAAAAAGGGACAAGCTAAAGGAGCGTTATTATTAGGGTTATCGCCACTTGCCGTGTCCTGGGTCTTCTGTGTTCCAGTCACGAGTCGATGGCTTCGATCACTGGAAGAAGTTGATGCTAAGCCATGAGAAGCTTCACTCAAGGACGTCGGTCTCGATCCATACTGAAATAGTGACAACGAATCACGACTTCCATCAGTGGTGTCCCTTTGACCTACATGATGAGTCTTGGCCTTTGTTTTTGAACGAAAGGAAGTTTCATCCCAGAACGCATGAGTGGGTCGTACAGGCGACTTGAACTTGATACCGGTTTCTGAGGCAGCGACAGTGCTTGATCGCCTCTTGTTCTCACGGCTTGTTGGGTTCTCATTCTCCGATCCATGGATAAATCTAATATGGGTAGAGAGTTGCAAAGGATTTTCTCCATATAGGTAAGCTGCGTCTGACCCGGAGCGGTTATAGAACCGTACCAGACTCTTCTTCACCTCAGCTGCAGTAGCTCTGCGGACCGGAACTTCACCATCTGTTTCAACCACCAGCATGCTGTTTTCAATGAGGTCGAGAAAATCGTGAAAAAATGGCGAACAAGCCCAGTGTTGATGAAGTGATGCCACCCACTGCCAGATGTCAGGAGAGAAGGGAAATCGATAACAGTTTCAGGTCAATACTCACATGGACTACCTCAGGCTTAACCTTGCTGCATATGTTGCCCGTTTCTGGCGCCCCAGTTAACTCAAAGGAAGCATCGTCGGCCTCGAGGTTGTTTCGCTTGTATTCTCTTAAAGCGGAAAACTCCATGACGCCCTCCCAACCCATGAAATACCATGTGAGAAACTCGAGATAAACACAGCCCAACGCCCACACGTCATACGACCGAGACAAGAGTCCATCAGGCATGTCGAATTCTGGAGCGCGATAGGTTGGAGAATTTCCCATGCCAACAGGTGAAATATTAAACCGCGATCTTCTGTTATGGAAGCGCGTAAGTCCAAAATCAGCAATCTCCAAGACTCCGATGTCAGTATTAGGCCCGTTCCGGAACCAGAGGATGTTCTCTGGCTTAATGTCTCCATGTCTGCCGTAAGACTGCGACGATTGCGCTTGTCTGTAGCTTGGCTACAAGGCAGGTTCATAGGTATAGTCCCATTGTATTAAACCCAAAGTATATTTTCTAACCTTATAATTAACTTATAAACTTAACTCCGCTACTACCTTCTAATTACCTTAAACCTTCTAGTCTAACCTTCTTCTTAACTATAATTACACTAATATATATATTATTATAAAACTTTTTTTAAGTTAAGCTTTTCTTATATATTAGTATTTTTTACTAAATTTAAATACTATACGCTATATTTATAGGATATTAAATATACTTTATTTACTAAGCCTTCTATAAGTTAACTTATATAATTAAGGTCTTTTCTATATTTATAATATTAAAGACTTTATAGGTTAATTATAAGCTATAGGTTAATTAATAACTAAATCTAAGTTATATTTTCTTTTATAAGCTTAATCTTTTTCTTCCTTTTCTTATCTTTCTTAGGGTCTATATTAAAGGCTTTTTATACTTTCCTTTTTTACTAAATAACTTTAATAACCTTTAGAGGGATACCTAGGGCTATTACTATATAAGTAAGGCTATAAGTACTAAGGATAGTAAGCTAAATTAGAATATTATTACTTATCTTATTATATTTCCTATTAGTACTATATTTAGTAACTTTAGTTTATATACTTTAAAGATTATTAAAGCTTTTTACTATATAAAGCCTATAGCTTTTATTATTAATTTCCTATAGCTTAATAGGAAATTAGTTATTATATTTATAGGTATTATATATATAGGGTAAATTTATACTAATAATTAGTTTTATTAAAGCTACTATTTTAAAGATTTAGGGTTTTATAGTATTAAGCTAACCTTTTTTAGCTAATAAATTAAAATAATTAATATCTTATATACCTCTAAGGCTAGCTAAAAAGTTATCTTTTAGGTTTTCCTAATATTAGCCTTTAGCTATAGCAATTAGTTAGTTATTATAGTATAATGTCTAAGTTATTAGCTAGATGTATTATTTACAGTTACGGCTTGTGGCTAAGAACTTAAATCAGCAGACAGAACTTAGTAGGTATAGTCGTCGCTCTGGTCAGGCGGAGGCTCATGGATAATGCTCAACCCTTCGGCCATCCCTTTGCACTGTTTTGCTACCCAGAGCCCGTAACGGCGATCTATAGATGGGTTCGGGAACATGGCCCAGTATCGTCGCAGGTTTGCATTCGCCCACGGAAACAGAAGATGATAGCTGTTCTTGTATTCGAATGTAGCAAGAAGCGGAACAATATGCTTCTGGCCACTTAATCGCTTGAGGGCATCGACCTCTCTTGAGAACATCTCACGGCTGCGAGAGTGGAGGCGCTTAACCGCAAAGGCAGAGTCGGAGTCATGAGCTTCCTGCAGAACACTGGTTAGCAAATCTGGGCTAATGTCATTAAAGTCTTATACATACGGCAATATGATGGAAGTTGTGGTGGGCTGGGTGGATCTTGACCTTGAAGATGGATCCGTGACCCCCTTGAAAGTCCTCATCATCTTCCATGTCGACGTCACGAGAAGAATCCTCAACGAAAGGGAGGATGGTTTGGTCTGCGAGGAAATAAGTGCGGACAGCCCGTTTGTTTTCCCACAAAAAGAAAGGCGACATCATCATCCACTGGCACCCTTCAAACGAGTCTATCAAGAAGGGAGACCACTTGTCGAGACCCTCCAAAGGTCTATTTGGCTGAAACTTTCGTCTTAGTTCATATCGACCCTTGTGTTCCCCCTGAACCTTGACAAGAGGCAATTCAAGGTCCGTGATATTGTTTTCCTTGAAAGCAAAGACCTCTTGTGGTTGCTGGATTATCGTTAATATCGCGAAGATGCGTCGAAATGATGGTTCCCGGTGATTTCGCTGAGATCGTGGGCAGATCGTCTTTGCATGAAATTGCGCATCATCATGCGATAAATGCGGCATGCATTGTCTGAGTGCAACAGATACAGACTCTTCGACCACTATATCATTCAATCTATCTAGAGGAAGAAAGCCTTTGGACTCTTGGTGGGCATGCTGGCATATGGAGCCTCTTAACTGTTGTTCTAGTGATTCGATTTCTGGTAGTATCAACAAAGGTCCCGATACTTCTGTAGGAAAGTAACAGCTGTTGACAGCTTCTAGCTGTTCAGTGGTATCTATGTTTGAGTCTAGAGACCATATTGGGTCATTGATATCCAGCTCATGACTGACGGACTCATCCAGTAGGCCTGCGGACCCCAAATAGGAGGTCTCACCAAGGGGTAACGGAGTATTCGGTCGGCTGGGTAAGATAAAGTTGAAAGAGGGGATGGCCAGAGAGTTGCTACCAATACTTTCGTCTTCAAGACCAGACGTTAGGAGACTTATTGGAGGTTCCATTCTGTACTGAATCGTGGAGTGATAGACAGAAGAACAAAGTGGCGTTTGGACAGCTCTCCCTCCAGCTTTATGCCTGATAATGTCAGTTAATTCGGCCACGCGTGTTACAAATAGATTTATGCGCAACTGCGTAATACGCAAGCCACTATCTGCCCCAAACAACCTGGCTTGAAAACAAGGCAACTGGTTCGCCAGATAGGCCGCACAATATAGCATCATCTTACCCCGCTTTGCGGCCTGTAGCCCCGGGGAGAATTCTTTTCCTTGGATATTCCATCCAACTCATTTCCGTGGGGGCGTTCTAAGTGATACTTTTCTATCCAAGACTCCTTTGACAAGAAGCCAATCACACCGCTCCACTTGTACACCCGGAAATATCTCCACGACTGATCTTGGAAGCAAGCCCTAGTTGATAGAGGAGGTGGTGTTCTCGAAGCACGACTATTGGTTGCGCGGCCGCATTGGGTATGGATGAAAAGGGACCTAGCTGCATATTTTCAACCCCCATGGAACAGAAATAACAGGCTGACGCAACCCGATCCTCTGAGTCACCCCTGAAGTGTCATTTGTGAGACACGGAAGACTATCCAAGTCAATTCTTTACGCCTAGAGCGGCTAATGCCGATAAAGATTGACATTTTTATCTAAGATGCAGCACTACAATTGCACATTGGCTATACACATAGCTTTAAGCAGCTAATTATATAATTCGGTAGGATACATACTTACACGTTATTATAAGCCGAAAGGATTGCAAAATGTACTGCACTATTACAGAGCAGATCAAAATGACCGGGCAAGAGGTAACATAGATATAAATCACGGAATTGCTTTTATTACCGACCTTAAAAGCCGGGTCCTGGTTCTAATAATATCAATTAACATGTGTTTTGTCTTCCCGCACTTCGCAATTTTTAACACTTTTAAGTGCAATAATAACTTTATCAGACGTGGAATATGGAATTCGAGATCAGTGTTGGAGATGTTGTGACTGACAAAGGCCTTGGGAAAGTCACCACTCTCCTCCATGGGGAGGCAGTTGACGGGTTTAAGCGTTTTAAAGCATATAGTACGATCTCACCAAGCCAAGTAGGTTGTTTACATCTTCCCCCACAACATGGAAATCTGTTCGTCGATATTGAAGGGAAATCAATTGACTCTTAAGTGAGTTTCGTGAACAAGTCACCTGACTTAGCCTTTTCCTTGGCCGGCATCGCGAAGCGAATATACGAGATTGTCTTCATCAAGTTAGGTGGCCTCTCCGCTCAAAGAAGTCGAACAGATCTGGCCAACCCTTCGACCTCACAGCTGCCTCGGGCCTCTGGCCGTGATTGTGTTGCACCTCATGGCATAATTCTAGCCTCGGGTAGCTATGGACCAAGGGGAGCTGCATCCTCTGCTAGGAAACTGAAAGCACTGATGACTTGACACCGTGCAGATCGACCTCGGGATTGTCAGAGGGCTAGTTCAAACCGTTGGAATGTAACCCCTTCTTAAATCTAACTCCTGATTTTGCTGTCTCTGTTGGTCTGCTCACAAAGGGGACCGCCCGTTTGCGTCGGGTTCAAGCAAACGGATATCCACAAAACGGCTGGGGATGTTCCTGGTCAATTTATCGAGTCCTGCTGATGTTTTAAATCCAAACCTTGGTGAGAATATATAGCATAAGTCTTACACAACATTGGTACCTGATTGCGGGAAAGAACACACAATATTTTATATTTCAATTAACGACCAGGATTACAGAATGAGACTACAAAAGTGATGTGAGTAATTGCCGTCAAACTACGGAGTACCATACAATCGTGTCCGGGTTCCGGTCATTCGCACAGTGATTTCCGAAGTGCGGGGTACCCGATAGGCACTTCCGAGGCGCGGTACCGTATACCTATTAGCCATTTCCGGGGTTGGCAGTACAAACCTCTTATCTCCAGATGACGGCAAACAAAGTGGTCACTACCGAGGGATGGAGTACCATGCATGGCATTTCCAGCTCTTGCTACTCTAGAGACTGAAACAAACGTTTACTATGTTGCTAATTCCGTTACTCCGGATAAGTGAACTCCACAGTGAGGAATCGAGACGATCAGTCCGGCTTGATGTTGGGCGATGTAGTTGCTGTTGAATCGAGGGGGTAGTGTGCTTGAGAATAAGGGAACTAATTTGCTAACGAAGGTTTTAAAAGTAACGTCTAGACACCAGTAGCTACGTCGCGAATCTACCCGACTTCAAGTGCCAGATATAGCTCGCCCTGGATCCGGTCATTTTGCCTTCAACATGAAGCTGCCCTATTCAGCACTATCCAAATCTCGTTGAAAATGATCCGGCTAGAACATTCTTGGGCCACGGATAGGTACACCTGTCTGCCGCGTAGGCCTTTGCCCCCAATTGCAGACCGCACACAACTTTACATAGTTATCCGAGGCACGGAATATGCCATCACGTAATTCAGAATTGACCTCTCACTCAGGTAATAAGATCAGAGCATCTCATTCAGTGCTTCAGTGGTGCCATTGATTTTATGCCGTGTAACCAGCGAGTATGGATGTCCCTCGACGAATTGTAACTGTTAAACTTCTCAATGACCTGACTTGAAAACAACTATCCGAAACCACTGTCTCCCGCGATGTGAGTAGATCACAGAGCAGGCCAAGATCAAACGTAGATAAATAGTTGTCTTCGGACGGGACTGCAAGATGACCTACGTTGAACGCGGCATTGTCAGCTCGCATCTCGCGCGACACTCAATGACCTTAAACGTCAAATCCAGGGAAAAGCATAATCCCGATGTGCTTTGGCAAGTCAAATTGAGCAACAGTGTCCCTTCCAGACTATCGGTTGAAGTGGATACAGCATTCCTCCGCCATCCAAGCAATCGAGAGGCTTTAATGACTGTACAGCGAAGTCGATGGTCGACTTGCCTACCTATGCTGTGATAACCTTGGAGCAGTAATAAGGGAAGCAAAAGAAAGGCTCTGAACAAAGCAAAGTTCATTCTAAATATGGCCTTAACACATATCCCAACTCCTCCTCCCTTCAGCTAAATGCCATTCCGTAAGTGATTTCAGCAGTTTGGGATCGATGTCTCGGTTCGCTTTCATAAAAATGGTCTCATAAGGATGGATGTTGGAGCCAAAGTAGCGGCCATTAAACAGTAAATCACCCACTCCATCCGCATGGCAATCATATCGAAACCGTTCCGACTTATGGTATGCCTCCATCATGACGTCCACATCGTACCCAGCTTCAATGATCATTTCTGCCGTCCCAATCTCGGCATGGACGGCTGAGTGCCATCCGTCATAGCACGAATGGAAGGCCACTGGGGCCCCAGCCGCCCCAAAGCCGTCGGCAGGTGAAGAGGTGCTAGAATGGGGCAACAGTAGAAGCTCCATACCCACCGAGTCCGTTGCCCAGATCATGCTTTGAATGTGGAAGCGAGGCATACAGTTTGCTGACATGCCAACCAGCTTAACCCTTTCGTTGACCCTGGCTAGGTAGAGGTCTGACCAACACGCACCTTTGCCTTGAGCCCAATATGGGAGGAAGGGTCCACGAATACTTGCATTCATGGTAATGAAGCGACGATAGTGTGTCCAGAGACCATCTCCTCTTAAGACTTCACCATGAACGCCTAGATCAAAGCATGTGTTGTTTCGATGTACGATGCGGATGTTCGGCGCGTCTGGGATGAGAGAATCGGCGTCGGTCTCCCCGTTGAAGATGAAGATGAAGTCGGCAGCACTGTGAAGGCCTACGACGACAAAATACTCGAGATTGGCGCGGGCGGCATCGGACTCTGCGTAGGCATAGAGTATCAGAGGTCGGTCGTAGTTAGGTACCTCATCAGCTTGTATGATCGGCTTCGAGTATATCGTATTAAAAGTAGTCTGTGGTTGAACATTAGCGAGTGAAAAATGACTGTGTCGGGTGCAGTGTTGAGTCCATCACCGAGCGACCCCGCAGGAACCCTCGAGATCTTATTGACGCACCCCGATGCTATCACGATTGGCGTTCAAAACTAAAGCAAGAACCCAAATCAATATGAGAATAAAGGACGCTAATAGAAAGGATTGCCTCGTTGGCGACCCTAGGCGGAAACACATCTGGAGCGGCTATTGTATCGACTGACAGACAAGCTTGGATGCGTAATGCGAGGGCATGGGCGGAAACAGGAAACGACGGAGCTTTGCAGAGCTGTTAAACACCTTTGGCTACAGCTACGGAGAACGCTTTGTCACAGCGAGCGTCGTTTATCAGAGCCTGAGTGGATTCCCGGTTAAATCATCAGGCAACAAACTTGGCTACAGTTGTGTACATAACTCATTCAAAACACAAATTTATGGCCTGTTGCACCCAGCAGATTTGCCCACGTAGCTGCCATTTGGTGCCAAACATCTACTAACCTCGAAATAAGCTTAGTGAGGCCTTTAACATCCTCATGGGCTGTGGCACTCCAAGGGATAACCTAGGTTTGCAACCTTGCCTGTTTGGGTAGCTCCAACAATCCTACTAGCTGAATATGTAAATTGTAAACATTAATCGCATGATTTAAAGTTTAGCCCTACAGTATATAAGGGAGGCTGAGGGGCTTTATAAATAACTCACAATTTGAATTAGCTAATAACACTCGCTGCCAAGTTGTGATTGCTGTGTTACTGTGTTAGCTAGAGGTCTACAGTGGGGGTTCAAAACGCATTTGCATCCCCTGACCATCGGGGCACCTAGCCAAACCTAGCCCGACTTCGGCCACGTTTTCAACACTGCTTTTGCACATCACTCTCTTGCATACAACAACGCCGTAACGATGCCTCGAGGCAAGGAATTATCACTATATTTACGGTCTTACATGCGCGAGGCAGAGTCTTTTTCATGGATTTCCGGAAATACTAAAATCAAGGATCCGGTCGACTGTTAAGGCTGAAAGCCTAGAGGCATCTTTAACAACAGCTCGATCGCGTTAGAGGAGACATCCCTGGACAAGGGAGGCCACTGAATGCTGGTCCAGCTGCATACAAAAATACGAGAAAATGTTTATATTGTCACCACCGCCTATTCTATCCAAAGCCTTCAGTCACCATCTTTACCTATCACTTAAAAATAAATACTTCGTCTGGTTCGGACTACTATTGGACGCCCTTGTTGTTGTTGTCCTGGCTGGCAAATGAGTTGACTAATGCAGCGCGACCTGTGCTACCTGTACTGAAGTTAGTCTGAGCGATTGCATCGACGAGTATGTAAAGTGTCTTGACTACAACTCTTATATTAGCATCTTCACTGAGCCACAGGCTGCTCCAGGTTTCTTGCTACCAGCACTTCCGGTTCACACTCACCTCCCTCAGGCCCTTCTTACTTTGCTACTGGTGTTAGGCCTACTGGCGATGGGTGTGTTGTGTCTTACAATGCTTCTCGTACTACCTCACCGAAGGTGGTCGGAGCCATTACATCGACAACTATGCCAAGTGTCCTGGCTATAACCGTTATGTTGGCAGTTTTGCGGAGCCTCCAGCCTGCTATCAGAATGCTGCCCCAACCGCTTCTCTTGTCGGTGCCGCTGGTCACCAAGTTACACCTACTCGTGCCCTTCTTGTGCTTGGTACGACGGCCTTGCTATTGTCCAGCTCTTTCATTTTATGAAGGTAAGGGGTCAAGTTCAAAGTCGTTTTCTGCTCAGCATATACACCGCCTTTCTGCAGATACCCAGTTTAGACTAGCACACGGCAGGTCAACCATCACAAAGTGAACTTCACGCTAAGAGATATACAAGTATGCTAATGATATTTCCCGCACAGCCAGTCTCAGCCATTCGCCAACCACAAGCAGTAACCTTTCAAATTTCTTGCATCAGATAAGGCCAAAAAGTTCCCAATTGGCTATAAATGTGATATTACTTTTGCCGGTTGTCTTTGGGTGATTTCTAATTTACTCTGACGTTTCGGTACGATGGAAGACGTTAAATGGTTGAGTTGGCTATCGGCGCCGCATCGGGGCTGATTGGCCATATCCCATAGATATTTGGATCGGCCAGAACGTCCGATTTGTCGTGAGTATCTTCTGATGACCGTATTCTTGATTCTACTCATGGGTGAGAGATGAGAAGGTCGGCCTGATATTCCAAACAAGGGGGCGGTCATTAGCGCAACCGCTGAAGAGGTAGTCTTTGACCTCTCTGTATCGTTCGACTAGGTAAAACTCAGTGGAAGATATCACAGCATGTTCTGGGCGTTCCCAGTTCCGTCAGATCTCTGTTTGAGACCCTGTGGAAAGGGCAGGCGGCGTAGCTTTTGGGCTGGGAGCACAGCACTGCAGACAGTAGATCCAACGCCGGTGCCTAGCTCTTAGTATACCGAGCATGGCCTGCGAGGAATGATAGATATCGGGAGGTCTTTTCAGTAATCTTTTCAATACGTTCCTTGGACCGTGAAGTAAGACATCTGTCGATGGCAGTTTTGGCATTATATTCCTACGCAAGCTAATCATAGTCTACAACCACTAGGCAACGTCATTATGAAAAAGGAGTCAGAAAGGTGGAAACTCCATCACGTTGCGAACCTTTATTCCGCTGTGAGATTTTCGACGAATCTTTTGAAAGTGGACCCCACAGCAATAAGGGTAGGTCATTGCCACCGACACCCAGCGATCCGAAAAGTGAATCTCTCAATATATCGTATCTACACCGTCTAACTAGCTTCTCGTCAATTGGCGATGCTGCGGGCCACTCTTTCGCCGTTTGTTCTTGGTTTCCCGGAGGCCATCCATTAGGCTCCAAATTCGACGAGAGTGTAAAGTCTGTATCTGATACTCGAGAAGCCGGAAGATGACGAGAAAATACACAAGACTCACGAATGAGTCAATTAGCAAGAGTCACCGCCGCCAAACGATGCTTGTAAAAAGCTGAACTATATATACCGTTAGGTTAGGCTTGTATCAATGATAAGCAAGTCTGATCCTATTCATCATGGCAATCAACGATAGGATACGTTTCTCGCCACAGTCCCATTACTCATAAGAGACCGAATAGTAGGTATAGTCTACGGTTAAGACTATGATTGTATCTAGTCGTCTCTGATGGCTTTCTTTATTTATGTCCCTTTTCACAACCGACTAGCGAGGTACACACATCGCAGATGCTGTCTTGGAGATCGCGTAATACGGCAACTCGTGCAATTCCAAGTAAAGGGCGAATGAATAGAGTTATAAGAAGATCGCTAACACGTTGGATCTGCGTAAGGGCCTTGGTTAAATGTCTAATGGCTAGCAGTCATTGGCCATCCGGCAAAGCACTTACCGATAGGCTCGGTTACTTACTAAGCGCTTATGATAATTTCAATGAGGCCATTGCTGTTTGTAGTGGAGCAGTAGCGCTCGTAACAGCTAGCTTTAAATGCAGTGTCATTAAAAATCCGGATCTTGTATAGAAAATCGAAATTTTTGTAGTCTAAGAAGTAAAGGTATTTAGTATTGCTTAATCATTATTATTAATCTAGCCATTTTGACTCATTATAGTAACTTAGTCACCCGGTAGGATCCTTTCTCGGTGCGATGTGGCGATGATATATGTGGAGTTTCGCGGAGTTTATAGTTATTACCGATACTTTAGAGTAAGGTAGTAAGTGGTAATTAACAGTATATACGATTGACTCTAATTATCTTGTCCGATAGCAGGGGAATAAATGTTATAAAATAGCAGTAATTTACAAATTTTGCTCCTCTTTACTTAAAATATACTTATTCTTCCTTTGCGTCTTACCACATTCTACCCCTTCTTCTAGATCATAGAACACTTCACGATCTCCCTCCAAAATGGGGAAAAGGTCACCAGCATTCACTGCCTACCTGCTCGTTCCAAGTCTCCCCTCGGCTGTCGTCCTTTAATTATTGCCCTCCATAGTGGCGGCTATAATTGCCATTATTTCGACGCCAACTCTAAACATACCACGGCTATCTCGGCCAATGCCTATAGTGTTCCGTTTGTGTCAATCGACCGTCTATACTATGGAGGATCAACTTCGTTTCTCCCTGTTCCAGCTGATTCCGACTTTGTAATGGAGACAAGTGTTCGACTACACAAATACATTCTACCTGCACTCTAGGCTAAATAGGGGCTTATAGCGTAACGGTTAGACGTCACTGGCCTGACCAGAAAGCTAACTATGTAGCTAAAGGTAGGAGGTTTGAACCCTATAGCTTTTAACCCTAAAAAGCTAAAAAAGGAATCTAATTACTAATAATTACCCTAGCTTATACCTAAGGTAACTTAGAAATCGTAATATTAATATAAAAAAAGTTAGCCAGCTAATAAGAAAGCTTAAAAATATAAGTTTATTAAGAGAGTTATTTTTATTATAATCTAGTTTTTAGTATATAATAAAGAAAAGGATATTACCTAAAGGTTTTTTCCTTCTTAGTAAAGAGTTAGGCTAAGTATATATTTTCTTATTGTAAATTTAAAATAGAAAAGTAGGTTTATTATATAAATAAAGCATTATAATAGGTTAAAAAGCAAATTATAGTATAAGATATACTTAAATTAGTAGTATAGTAATAGAATTATATTATATACTTTAGGCTAAATACGGGGTCCTTAATAAATGTAACTTAAATATACTCTTTAGTTATAGCCTTAGCAGTATGTTTACTATAGTAATAGCAGCTATACATGCCAAGCACAAAAGTCCCTCTTATATACTAAGTGGAATTATTTATTCCGGCCTGGGCGACCTCTGGCAGCCTTATATAATGAAAAGCTTTCTTAAGATATTACTCAACCCTATAGGCCACGCATTACATTCTCCCAAGGAGAAAGATGCCACTATATTTCGCTCAAATACCGTGCACCCCAGCATCCTCAAGCTTACGGAGCAGCTTGATGCACCAATACCATTGGCTAAAATCCAGAGTTTGCCCAAATCCTGGATTCCCAGCTGGAAGGCAAAATGGGCAGCACATGTTCGAGTTCCCGTCATGTGCGCTGTAGCAGAGCAGGAGCCTTTCTTTATTGTCTCGAAGGAGAGATTAGAAGCATATACTAAATCGTTCTCAGCTAGCCCTAGGGCTGATAGTAGTTTCGTCCTGGGGGCACCTCACTGCATGGAGCTGAGTTTGTGGGCGCAAGGATGGTATGCGAGGGTCTTTGGGTTTGCAATAGAGTGCTCTTTGCAACGTGAATGGCAGACAGCCAGCAAGTAGACGAAATTCAACACAACTATCTCCTGTTCCCGTTTCACCTCTTGTTACTGTGTTTCCATTCATTACTATGCTATCCTGGATAGAGTGACATAACATCAACAACCTTCTAATGCCGTAGTGTGTAATAGACCCGATACAGACTTCTCAGTTACAAAGGTTACCCCGATAGGAAGCTCCACCACGAGGCGTCCAAGCAAAGGTCATAAATAAGACTATGGGATCTTCAGAGTGTGTCTTCCCAACGCTCAACTCAGGTTACATGGTTGTCTCCATACGTTGAGTACCCGCTAAACCACCCTCCGCTCCATATGCAAACCCGAACTCCAACGCTATGGGCTTCGCAGCCTCGAGAAACTCTTTCGCTTGTACTAGGAGATAGTTGCACTCATCTGTAACCCGGTGGACCAAGGGTTTCGCCACCCCATCCACCGCATTGGCAAGCGTAAAACTACTACTCACTCCTTTGTCCTGCTGGTGGTGCAGTGTCACCTCATCCCGGCTAGCCCGGCCGATTGATACAATAGCCGAGAAAGCAACACTGCCTTGCCTGAGATCGAGCCGGATGACGATCTTACCACGGGAAATGGCGATATCACTCGTGGCCGTGTAACGACAGACCATGGTGTTCTTCAACACGACGGAGACGTTTATGAGCTTAAATTTCTTCTGGGGTGCGCCAGCTAGAAAAAGTCTTGCGTGCGTCGTCCATCAACTCAAACTCCAGGCGAAGCGTCATAATTTCGGCCGCATTTGCTGTGTACCAGAGCATATTACGCCCTTTGTCATATATCGAGGCTCCTTGACCGGTTAAGAGGCTCTGTCTTGGGCTTAAAACGCACCGTGATGGACTCGGCGACAACCCGGGATATGTTGCCAAGCCAGCATCGTAAGACATCTACCTCCGTCAGGGGCACTGGCACGATTATCTTGACAGGGAAGCCGGTTGTGACCGTGAGTGGCTGTGCTGTCGACAGCAGCCTGCTAGATCTCGGACAAAGAGGTTGAGCCGGCTGTCGGTCGTGATCGTGGCATGGGGCATAAGGGTGACGTTCTTAGGGATACCTTCTGATACCAGAACAAGGCTGTTGGCGTCTATGAACGGTAAGTCATCCTAGACCATCCTTGTCGACGGACGAAAGACTCTTCTAGCCATGCCCAAAGCACCGCCCTTTGAGCATTAGGGTTATAGGCATCTAGAAGTTCCCCATTCAGCTCAGTAGCAAGACTGTAAGTGATAAACCACTGCAGAATAGGATTGTTATATTGTTTGCTTCGATGGACTGGAACCTGCTCTCACGCTGTCTTTGTTCCCATGAGCACATGTTAGTAGAGTTCCTTGACGTTAGGCCGTGTTTGTTTAGGAATATCGAACCATGTTTTACCGAGAAAGGTTGACCAGTTCTCCAGGAGACACCGGGCCAGGTAGCGGTTGGGTACGACATTTACATATATCTGGTGTATATACAAGTAACGATCTCCTATCCCGAATGGCCTCTCCATGTTAGCAAGAACCTAACCTTTCGCTGTTGAGAGAACAGGGGTATTTAGGGGTTTACCGCTTACGTGGATGGCCATGTGTGTTTCCGCTACCCGAACAACCAAGGACAAAAATAGGCTTTAAACACTCCCACATCTCGTCTGGGTTCGAAGAGCTAGCGTCGTGATGGCTAAGCTTTACTACAAGTACCGAGTTGTTGTGGCTTGGGAGGTATTCCATCCACTCGTAGATCTTTAACTCGACCTTGCTGTATGTGGTATGTGTCGCCACCCAGGTAGTGAGAAACCGAGACGTTTGTGGGCTTCTGGTTGTTGTCAAGCTCAGACCTGACCACAACGGAACGCATCCTCTAGGCGTTCTTCTCGGCGATTGTTGGCTGGAAGTCACCGTGAATCACCATTCGGTCCAACGCAACGCAATACAATGCCAGCGCCCTTCCCGTAGTAGTGGTATCTATATAGGTGGGCAGGTGTGCCTCACTGTTTCGATGAGCTTTTTGAGGCTCTAGCATCTCGCTCGATCGCTGGGGGAAACAACTGTGTTGTCCTCAGCAAAGAGATTACGTTCAACCAGCCATTTTATACCCACTCGCATCTTAAGAAGCTTCTTGAATGTTTGTGCCGGGCGCAGTCCGTCTGTCTCTACCTTAATCTGGAGCAGTCCCTCGTCAGTTTCTCCTAGCTCCCTATTACCAGTAATACTAGTCGAGGAGGTCTTGTCGTAAGCCGTATCCTAGGTTGTGGGATCCCTCTAAGTCGGTGCATAGAAGTATGTCTCTAGCTCGTCATCTTTGTCATAGCGCGCGCGACTGAGGATGCTGAAATCCCGATTTCCCATCATATATTGCAGGGGGTACCACATGACGCCCCTAGCGAGATCCTTGTCCCAGTGTGTCTCAACAAACCCATCGAAGACCAGACGCTTGCGGTCTTCTATCCTGTCCGGGTCGCCCTGACACTCAAAGTCTCTTTCGATGTCCCTGATGGCTCGGTCGATGTTCACGCTGGACATCGTCGCTACCAGCGGTATATTATGGTACGGTTCGCCCCGGCCGTCTCCATGGCCGTTCTTTGAGGGATCCGGTCCGCCATGCATCAGGACAGCTCGCTCAACTTTCTTCATACGCTGAACTGTGGAGACCGTAAACATGAGCACGATAATGCCATCGCCAAGCCCAACATTAAGGAAGTACGAAACAACTCCGCACTTTGTGTTGTCTATGATGACGACGGAGGTTGGCCAAGGGCGCAGCAGCCAATGCGGCGCTAAAGAATCAAGATTGTAAGATCAAACAAGCGTTTGTGCTGGTGGTCTGAAAGGCGACGACGCAACGCTGCCAACTCCAACCCGAATCACTTCGCAACTGCATCCAATAGCCAGTGGAGATGGACGGAACAGGACGCAGACACGGTGCTTGCGTGTCATGATGTCTCTCAGAGGCGGTTGACATCCCCCTTGAACTCTAGACCGGCACAGTCTCAGCCCTCGGACAATGACGGCAGCATGCTAGGGTCAATACCAGCCACCTCAGTAACCAGAGATGATAGATCGGATCTGGAATCATAGTATCTCCGAACTCGAGGTGCCCAGACTCGCGGGATAGCTCACGCCAGTGCGCAGAGCATACCTTTGATAGGTCTAGCTCTCTAACAGTCACACGCCTTTCGCCTTTCAGTTCTGTCACCGCTCACGGTCTGCCGTAGAAGACGTGTCGTCCCGCATGTGATGCAGGTAGAGATGTTGGACGATAGAGCCGCTGAATTATTGTATCGACGTGACTTGGGCGCTGCTTACCTACTAACCTCTGGGTGCTCAGTACTTTCAAGCTGGCTGTGGCTGAGACATTGGCTAGTTTGATGCCCCTATAGTCACGAATACTGAATAATTCAAGCTTAATATTGGATGTAGACTGTCAATGTTTGTTCGTGGTCAGCTGGAGACTAAGTCCGTCGGGACGGATCGATGGAGTTGACCACGAGCCTCGACCTGTCCCTTGGGGCTTTACGGATTCTTCCACATCCGGGGGTAGTTGTAAAGGGGGACACGTAGCCACTCCTACGCTAGAGCCTGTTGGGCATTCTTGATCCATCTTCACTGCCCAGGTTGCCGTCGTTGAAAGTATCGTCTTGTGTTGTGTTGTGAGTAATATCATGGATAACGCTAAGTGCAGCGAAAAGGCTCGATTGTTTCCAACGTCTGCATTGAGATTGGTTTTAGTTCCCACCTGATTAGTTACTTCAAAAGTTAGGATCCCTATCTTCCTTCCTCCCAACCTTTAATAAATAGCCCCCGATTGCGGTATAGGGACCTGGCTCATACCGTACATACTCATCCTCAGCCTTCACTGGCAATGCTGTGTATTGCTCTAGGGACTTTCGCAATGAATTATCGTGATCTTTCTTAATGTTATATTTCTTCGTATTAACATTGCTGCTATCACTTCATTCGCCATCAGTTTTGCCGCGCTTGCTATCCTCCCCCTCTACGCCGGCCGCACCCTTGCTATCGGGGTAACATGGCTGCAACCAGGCCCAATCACTATTCCCTAAGACGGGCAACCTCACAGCTTCGAGTTCGCTCTTTGAATCGATATCCGGCAGGACAACTGGAGTTTCAGATCGTAGTTCCTGTCCTGGTGCTATCGCGGGCGGGACATCCTGGGTGACAACCAACGGTCCCAGGTGCAAGAAGGCTTTTATATTTGCTAGAGTGCGCCGCCAAGTCCACGCCGGAAGCACCAGCTCTTGCACCGAGAGACTGTCCGAGTACGTGTGTATAGGAGAGAAGGGATCCATAAGTACGCCGCGAACGACGAGCTCTAGGTTGCGGCGGCGGTTGCCGTCATCATTCTCCGGTGAGATGTAGAAAGCGCGCACAGGGATCTTCTTGCTCGGCAGAATCCGCTTTGGAGAATCATCCAAACGGTTTCCATCGCTCGCCATCGATGGCAGCGCGGGCTGCGATGTAGTCGGACTCGAGGGGTCGTGATCAAAGTCGCTATAAACCTTGTCTAAGACCAAGCCGAGGTCCTGTTGTCCCGGAGCAGCTTCGCAGTCAAAGACTCCCACTAGCCCGTCAAAACCACTTGAAGCATTCCCGACTTTAATGTCGAACACATATTTACTAAGGGGCTCGCTCGTCTGACTGTCACCCACAGCCTGTTTGCTGAGGGGCAGCCTGGCAAGTTCCAAGGACCAGCCCGCATGCGCAAGAGCCAGAGGTCGTCCAATCAGAGCGTTGGAGAAGTCGGAGAAGGCGTTCGGTGCGGGTTCCATTTTATTGGCAGCGCGGACCGCCATGGCCCAGAAGTCACGGAGAAAGGCTTCGTCCTGAAATCGGGCCACTAGGAGCTGGAGTTGGACGAGCTGGCGAGTTGGCTTCTTGGTGAGGTCAGGATCCTTGATAGGCGGTCCAAACGGCTCCCAGGTCTGCAAGCTCTGAGTTCCATTGCGGCCGGGGAGCCGAACCTCGCGATAGAAGGTGCCGTCCTGCAGAAACAGCTGGAGGCCCTGGTTGGCGTAGTTGATGAGCATCCAGCCCCAGATGGGATTTTCCCACTCGTCCGCTGGACGCCAGAGCGGAAACGGTTCTTTTAGCCCACGTGATGACATTGCAGGTCGCCTAATTGTAGTGCCGTCATCTTGATCTTCAGCTGGATCAAAAGGAACGACAAAGGCCGTGTTCAGCCGAGCCTCTTGGTTGTAGACACCCTGGCGCGCCTCACAGGGTCTATTCTCGTTGTCTTTCGTAGCCATTATGAGGCAATACTCGCTGGGCTTGTGCTGCCCGGTCTCCAAGTCCAAGTTTCTATTTCTCAGCTCGTGTGGCAGCAGCAGACTTGGAGCTTGGGCAACTTGGACTTCCCCTGAGGTATTCCTCGTTGTATTTCCTGGTGTGACACGCACAGCGGAGGGTCACATAAGAGAGGGTCAAGAGAGCCTTAATTCTAGCATAGGATGGGGGGAGTGGAGCTCCTTATATACATATGCAGCATCTAATCCTTATCAGGGAAGCTAGACTGATCAGGGCTACCATATCTTTTGACACCTCGTACAACTGCATTAGAGCCATTTTAATGTATTTTAGTCCGTACACCAATGCTTCTCCAAGCGGAGTTGGAGTGTAAATACGTAAGCTATTGGCCAGTTGCTCCAGTCTATGCGCTGGTGGCGGCGGTCACAATGCAAATAGTCGCCTGCACGTCGACGATAGTGCATTTCTTAGCTGCACTGCGATGCCTGCGCCGCCTTGATTGATTGGCGGAACTGATTCGGGAAGGGTATACGGCGTAAGCTTCGCCCGGCTGCAGAATATGTAGTTGACAGGACGTCTCCAAATAACAAACAAAAGCCCGTTCTGGCATAGGACGGCCTCGACAGCTCGGCCAAGCTCCCGTTCATCGCCACTAAGTTCCTCTTGGCCACAATTCTGTCTTATTGACCAAAACTCGCCTTCAAGTTCGCGCCAACAAACTGAGAATAGGCAACACAGCCACCGCTAAGTAAGTTATGTCGGCCTGACAACAGTCGTGAGCCCGTTCGCGAGAAAGAAGCCGAGGTTCTTCTCAAGAGGACTCAACAACATCTCCCGCCTTGAAACTCACTCATTCCGCGCGGATGTCTTCAATGCCCTCGGCCTAAAGCCTGGTGAGAAGAATGTGGGCCATGTCCTCACCTACCCGTCCCAGCTCACCTCCATCATCTATAAGGTCAAAGTAAGCACCCTGAAACTTCCCCATCGTCCACTGCCTCTGATAATATCATATTTCCGTCTCTCATCGACGTCCGTACGGCGACTTTGCCCTCGCTACAGCTCTGGTTATTGCGCTCCTTCACCTCTGCAACTAACTTGAAGGATCTCAAGCCGCAGCTGGTTCCTTGAAGAGCTATGTTGACAGGATAAAGGAACTGGCCTTTCTCTACCTGATGGTGTAAGTTCATCTGTTCCTGCCCCTGTAGGCTTCCTTTGGTCGTGAGTAATGCTGAGATATTACCTTTCCAAACATGCTTCATTTGGACGGCAAGACATACATTGCCGAGTGGGCACTAGGGAATCAGGGTGCCTGGCAGCCCATCCACGAACTGACGGCGGGGGCTTTCATAACTAACACCAGCCTCGGCTACATGTATCATGTAGATTCAAAGAAGGTAGCGGTCCGTTTCCTCGTCTACCACCATGGTGAAAGAGAGCACCGACAGAGCTACTGTCCAGACATCGGTCGCGGCTACGTAGATGCCTGAGGATGCGGAGGCAGGTCACAAAGACAGGCGCATTATGGTCTATTTTATTGCCAAAGCGGGTTGCTTTGTCAGCGTAAATTGCGTCCTCGCTGACAGAACTAATTTCAATTCTCTGATGCAGAAACCGCGAAAGCTGGGATTGCGCTACACGGTCTGGTAGTTCTCATAGCTGGGTATTCGGCGGGACGAGCCAGGTACCAGGAACATTATCTACGCCACAAGCTGCACAAGCTCGACAGGCGAGATCCTTCCTATTCATCATGATTGATCCGAGTTGGCGGGAAACTGAGCAAACTGGGACTGTCAGAGGTTTGGGAGCTGTCCCGCTGTCCTGCCAGTTCTTGTCGAGGCTATGTGCCAGATGAGGACTTTCCTAGGAAGTTCAGAGCCTAGCAGATATGTATATTCTCCTGCTACATACCCTTCCTATAATGACATTGCGACCTCGCAGGCGATCTCTGCATTACCAAAGTGGTCATACACCGACCGAGAGATAAGCCGTCAGGATGCAGCTATCAAGGGGACAACGTAGGCGTTCTACGTCGGGGCCCCAAAGTTTAGCTTTCCCCCAGGCATTGATTCTGTTTACCTGGCACCTGGAAGCAACAGCGAGGTTACCGTCCTACCTTATATCGCCTTGGAGGACCGCCTCGCTCCGTAGGATCGCGAGCCCACGTACATCATGACAAACGGGATAAGGGGAATGAGAGATGCCATACACCATGGCTGGCCTTTCTCATCTTTACGGTCTTTAAGCTCAGGGTTGAACCGGAAAAGGTTAAGAAGGCCATGTACAGGCTGCCTCCCGATGTGAAAAAGAGCAGAGTGACACCTGCGCCCTCCGTATGCGATATCTGAACGATGTCACCACAACAATCTCCGACGACTCACCAGAAGATAACCGCGACGCTACCGGTCCCGTTCAAGTGATACCTTTGGAGCCGGATCTATTCGCTGCCCTCTTCATTGATGACAGTCAACCTACTACAGGAGGACAAGAGCCTCGTGTGTCTAAGTACAGGTGCCTCTCTCACTCCCGGAAGACAACAGCAGACGGAATGGTAGTCGCTAGAACCTGGAGGAAAACGATGACGACCAGACGTTCTTCAGTGTCATCATTTCCCCTCGCAAGTCTTCCATTGGAGCCGGTGTGCCCACCACGACCATCGTCCACTTTGCGTCTCTGACAATGGCGTCAGGGCTCACCCCGTCGCTTCCACCGTCCCAGCGAGTCGCAGCACTTAGCCTGTACCGCTAGACATTTACCTGTCTACCGTCCAAGAACCTCGATAACTCATTCGATGCGCTAGCAAATCTCGGCAGCAAGCTCACGGTACTGCAGCCAGGTGATCGTTGATTCTACGTGCTCTTTATTCTTAACCTGCTTCCGGATATACTTAGATGTCGTGGAAAATACCGATATCAATCCGGTATATATAATAGAAGGTATTAGATGACCACTAATTTTATCTCCTCAGCTATGGACTATTGGAACCGCTGCGTACCGTCGTCTCAGAGGGCCTCTTGCAACCTTTCATCAATTTCCCTCGTTCCTACATCGAACAAACCACGCCTAAGCGCTCATTCAACCTTTGAAGTCCAGACCGAGGTCATGCCAGGTCCGCTCAAGTAGAGGTTGACCTGCACAGCATAGATCTTGTTATTGTAGTACTGAACCACTTCCAACACCTCGCCGGTTGCAGGGGCCTTCTCCAGCAATCCAGTGCCGCCCTCGGCCAATGTAACATTGGTCCACAAGTCCTGAGCCACCCGCGGCGCACTCAGCTCGTTGGGAATGAAAGCAGAGATGTTTCCATAGGGATACACAATGCCAGGAATAATGGCGCCAGTGACGACTATCCCCGTCTCTTCGTCAATTACTAGGTTCAGCCTTGCGTTCTTGTCGGATGGAAGGCCCGGGAATTGGCATCCAAGTGGGTCATAAGAACCGTTTCTGTTTGGGCCAGGATCAACCACCCTCCCTCCAACTTCAGTGAACTGGCAGTCGTCCGCCAGCTTAGCTTCGAAAGTTGTGTTAGGGTTCAAAGTAGCGGCGCTGACCTTCTCCAATGTCTCCCTGGATGCCTTGGTCCGATTGGAAGGCAGATCCGTCAAGAATTCCGAATTCTCCGCAAGCTCTGCCGCCGAAAAGGTGAAGCCGTGGTCACCGCGCGAGCGGTTGATGTAGATTTCCAGCTCGGTGATCTTGTCATTGACGACCTTGATGCGGCCTCGCAGGACTGATTGGAGCTCGTCGTTCCCTTCACTGACTGCAAGGGCGAAGTAAGCTGAGCCTACTGTGGTGTCGATTGCAAGGAGGCTAGGCTTGCCGACCCTGGTAATGGTGCGCCATGCAGTCATGAAACCAAGAGCTGCGAGATGGGAATTCTCTGTCGCGCGGTATTGTGTTGCCAGTGGCAGAGTGTCAGGATTGTGGGAAACCATCGAGTCCAGAATATCGTAGACAAGGACTGTTAATTTGGCCCTGGCACCTTGGTCACTTGAGCTGCAATCATCGCGCTTTGAATGCTGAGTAGGCGCGGCAAGGCCTAAGCCAAAGGATGCAGCCACGGCGAAGATTGAAAATCTCATGGTCAAAGAGACAACAGAGCCGACACGTAGCGAAGAAAGCTACAGTAGATTGACTTGTTGGCAAGGCTTGTTGATTAGATCTTGTGGGCTTAGAGGCAGGAAAGACACAGCTTATATAGTAATCGATGAAGAAACCTCTCGCTGGTCACGACTCAACGCCGTGTACATCACCACAGTCCTAACTAGTGCTCATTACTTCGCATGCTCACATGCCGAATTTGTCCAATAGTGGCATAACCCGCCTTGGTTAAGTTAGTGCCAGTCTTGGGCTTCACGATGCTCAGGATTTGCCCAAATCTTCCTGAGATGCGCAAACTGCAGAAGCATCGGTTTCCTAGTGAGCTAAGGCATTGATGGCACAACTAATAATTACTGAGATATCTATGAGCTCGATTAATGTTCCTACTTGGATTCTATATTACTGAAGAGTCTGGCAGCTAGGAATTGCGCTTGTAGATCAATGCAGACAGCTTGCCAAACCACTACAAGGTGCTGCTGGGAGATTGGCAATTAACGACATGGCTCATGAGATTCTTCCCCATCTTTTTAGCGCAACTTCTTTAAGCTTCCCCGCATCTAAGGAGGAGCCATTTCTTGGGGAACATCCTTAAGATTCATTTTCGCTAAGCTTTTGGTTCACATAAACGAGTTCATCACTCCACATACCGACGTATGACTTCCACATACTGACAAATGGCGCTTCACATCCCGCCAGTTCTTCTGGCTTGCATCTCCTGCACATGACCCCAGCTTTCTCACTCACACTACAGAAAGCGGGATATCGGTACCCATCTGTTCAATCGGCCGTGTAGGACAGGTCTGAGCGTCAGGACATGGTGGCCGCGTCACGTAGCTCGGTTGCGGGCAGGTTCCGGATATCCGTATAAGATTATTGCTCGTAAAAGACCCAGCCACCTCAAGCCAGGATTTATACGAGTCCTGTGCCATTTCCAAGGTACCCCACGCAGGTCTACTGTTATTGTTGTGCTGATGACCTGAGCGACTTAGTCCTCTTCAACGTCTCGTAACAATGCAAACTCACGATGTTCTCTATTTTCTAAGAAATACTTGTTTTAAACCCGGATATCTGTTTAGCTACATTTCGTTACTAGATCAGAGACAAAGATGTAGTAACAGTAACTGTGCTGTGCCTGTGTTGGCGTATGACCTCGTCATGCTTCCCTGACAATGATGACGGCGGATCACATCGCGACCGGACGACTTCAGTGAACGGGCAGGTCACCATATCTATGGTAGCAACCCAGAGAAGTGGCTCCGAACCAGAATTGGCATAGAGAGCGGCTTGTAGCCTTAACTCGTATGACTTGTTCTCGGTATTCTTGGCTCGGTTTGCAATTACCTCCGATGTGCAAAGCATTGGCCCCAGTTCCAAAATCTCACTTTGAATCACATTGTTAAGCCTGGTGAAAAAAGAGAATTAAAGAACGTCTTTTCCAACATCATTTCCGATCGGAGGTCAAATTGAAGTTTGTCTTCGGCGTCAAAAGTAACAGCAATTTCTATGCGAGGAGCAACAATTGATTAATTTATGGTTTATTCAATGGCTACTACCTGTCAATTTATGTCTTCCGCGGTCAAGATCAATTACTTACCTGGGCACCTTTTAAAGCGGGTTTTAATAATCACGATCTGGGGAGCTGTAGCATATATGATGTTTGACCTCTATCTTGTGAGCGGCATCTTAAGATGAGTTGTGGGTCCAGGGTAGTCTTACACGTAGGACGGATCTTAAGATATCAGTCCCACTCCCAGAACGCAGGGTAACTTTTTATGCCTGGGGGTCAGTTCCAGGTTCGGCAATTACTATCACACCGCCCTCCAAAAAAGTCACGTTCAGCAGGATTCGAACCATGAGCTTTAGCACATCTATCAGAAATCCTCAACACCACAATTGCTGGCCTTTATGCATCACAGGATGTCATCATCAACGGATTGTAATAACAGCGCATTCTGCGCCTACTTGCGTTTAATCTGAAAACAAAAAAGTAACTGCTTCACGAGACCCGCGGTGTTAAGATGTCCCTGGGCAAAAGTCGTTCTACAGTTACCTTAATAAACTGCACCGCATCACTGGACCCGCTTGCAAGGCATTGAGGGCACGATTAAGTACATTCAAGCTTCGTGAGTTCCAAGAGTTAGAGATCCCTCGTGAGAAGGTTCGACCAGTTCCTGTATTAGCCGTTTATACTGCGTTCAAGTGCAATGTTTGCGCCGGAACTTCTAGAGAGCCATACTTCACACTATCATCAGATAAAGTTAGGGATTATATGATCATACGTCAGTTAGGGATCTCACTAATGGTGGCAGAGGAATTACGCATGTTCCAAGCCTGCCGTTAAACGAACAGTAAGAGTCAGGCCATCTCTTTTATGGCTTGTTCTAATAGATCTAGATCATAAATAAATCCCGCTACGTATAATAGCGCAGGGATGGCTTCCAGCCATGGGGAACTAAACAAGCAAATAGGCGTGATCCGCGGTCTCGACTTTTAACCTATTTCAGAAGACTAGCTATAAAGGTTTATACGGCTTGTAGTTATCAATGGCCCTAAGCCCGGAAGGGAGATTGCACGTGCCTCGTTACGATAAAATAATCTAGGGATAGTAAAGCTGGTCTTAGCTCAACTCAATTAGATTCCTCTTTGGGCCACCTAGAGTCATTCAGCCAGCCACCTTTCTACTAGAAGACCTATTTCTAATTCTAAAATTCACTCTAATGCCAGTCGGGTGGAGCTAGAGGCGAATTCATTACCTTTATGATAAGATAACAGGGACAGTAAAAAACCTTTAACTATCTGTAATTCCTACTAATTTACTAAACTCATCGTTAAGTACCATAACCCCCAGCTATTGACTATAATAACTACACCATCGATTTTTTATAACTCCAAGATTCAAATCCAAATATGAGGTGGCAAATTCCTCTCTCATTAGCAAGCACAGTCCTTGCGACATTATGGCCAAAGGAGAAGGGTATTGCAGATCAGCCGTTTCAACTCGTTGATGAGACATGGTGCTATACATACATTTCGACTTTCCTGGTCCCCGTTTCGAATTACATTATACCTGTGGATAGCACAAGAGCTATTTCAACAGCATTTAATACAGGTCCCACTGCTATGTCTTCCATAGCCATCGGGGTCAGTAGCTCTAGCATAGGATTATTTTCCTCATTAAGCTCCACAAACTTGGAAGCTTTGACTGCTACCTTAACCACAATGCAAGGCTCTGGTACAATGATATCAGGTAGTAATACAATCTCTACCACTTCAACTACCCCAACCACTACTCCAAGCACAACTCAAGGTTCTGCAGTAACTACATCAACAGGCAGTACTACAATCTCTGCCACTTCAACTACTTCAACCACCGCTCCAAGTACGGCTCAAGGCTCTATAGTAACTACAACAGCAGGCAGTTCTATACTATCCTCCACCCACACATCAACTAGTTCTAGAGCCCAAACATCCGGCGGTTCTGTTATCTTATTTATATCACCCCCAAACCAAAAGCGTGATCTACTCGAAAGAACCGCAGGGTCCTTTGTTGGCGAGTCCGGCAGTGTTGATGTTTGTACAAACGCTACTACTTTTAGTCTGGTAGCTGGGCAGCTTCTATACCAAGGCAGCCCTCTTTACTATAGAGGCGAGGCATTCAAGGAGCTGGAGGGAAGAAATGGAACTCTGCCAGAGGGTGCTATTACGACAGCATTCACTAGAGTGGGAGAATACCTCCGGTTCATTAACAGAGCCTTACCTAACGGCGAGGCAGGGTTCTGTGAGGATCCGTTCGATGGGCAAGTATATGTAACGTTTACATCTGGCCCATTTGGGTGTAACCCAGTATCCCTACGCATCTATAACGGTAAACTTTCACTGCATACATTAGGTATCTGAGTCTGGCTAACCGTCCATCTAGAGGAGCAATGTCAAAATGGCCAAATAATAGGACCCAGTTTATCGCCCACTATCAGCAGCAATCCGACCATCCCATCTACTTCTGCAGCAATAGGGACAGAAACATTTAATATTTCTTTTTCCAGCTCTACAGACACATCTCAGGACTCTACATCTATTCTTTCCAGCAAAACAGATACCGAGATAATTTCTAAGGAAATATCAAGCTTTACTACTAACACGATAATTACAAGTGATCTCCACACAACTACAAATACAGGTTCTCTGGCCTTAAACACTGCTAAGACCACTTCAACTTCAACTATACTACCCGCCACAACGACTACCACTACAAGCATAACTGTCACTTCAAGTTTAAGCTCAACTACAATCTCAGTGTCAATTGATGTTACTGTCAGCTCAAATACAAGCTTAGCTTCCAGTATTGCAACTACCAGCCCAGCCAAACCTGATACAACTATAAGCTCTGCTTCGACTTTGCTACCAATCGATAAGACTACAAGTTCTGTTTCAATTCCAACTACAACCGAAATCGCTATAAGCTCCGCTCCTACATCTATCTCGATTAATGTGACTACAAGCTCAACCACAATCGATCTACCAGGAAGCTCAAGCTCAATTTCAGCTTCAACTACTGACACCAGAAGTTCGATCACGAGTGATACCACCAGGAACTCAGTTTCACCATTAACTACAAGTTCAAGCTCAAGCTCGAGTTTAGCTTCAACTGATAACACTGGGAGCTCAACGACTGATACTACGACAAGCTCAATTTCGACGTCAACGTCAGCTTATACCACTAAAAGGTCAACTACAGAGTCGTCTACAGAGTCAACTATAGACTCAATAAGCTCAACTACAAAGTCGACAACAGAGTCAACAGAGCTATCAACAAGCTTAGTTACAGACTTAACAAGCTTAACTATAGAGTTAACTGCAAGCTCAACTGTAAGCTCAAGCTCAACTATAAGCTCAAGCTCAACTATAGAGTCAATAGCAAGCTCAACTGCAAGCTCAAGCTTAACTGCAAGCTCAAGCTTAACTGCAAGCTCAACTGCAAGCTCACGCTCAACTGCAAGCTTAACTGCAAGCTCAACGACAAGCTCAACGACAAGCTCAACTATAGAGTCAACTGCAAGCTCAAGCTCAACTGCAAGCTCAAGCTCAACTGCAAGCTTAACTGCAAGCTCAATGACAAGCTTAACTATAGAGTCAACTGCAAGCTCAACGACAAGCTCAACTGCAAGCTCAACTGCAAGCTCAACTGCAAGCTCAACGACAAGCTCAACGACAAGCTCAACTATAGAGTCAATAGCAAGCTCAACTGCAAGCTCAACTGCAAGCTCAACTACAACTAGCCCTTCTGCTCCCACATTCCTTGTCAATGCTGGATTTGACGATCAGCCTGACACCACACAGCCTTGGTCTCTCTATAATCCCGGCACTGGTCCCCTGTCCCTTGATAGCAGTATTGTACATGATGGCAGATACTCTGCACGCATAGACTATATCTCATCTACGGGCAACAAGTACATTGAACAGTCACTTTCATCGCCTATTGAAGCTAGTCATAGTTATTCCGCATCGGCCTGGGTCCGGGGTGGAAGTGGATGCACTTATACGTTTGTTATTTGTCGCCATGACTCAGGAAGTGCTGGTGGAAAGACCGACACTATCACAGTGGGCGAATGGACAAAGCTTACAGCTAAGTGTACCTACACGCAAACTCAGATTGACACCGGTCATCCACGCATTAGGATTGGTGCTTACTGTGCAAGCTCAAGTTCGTGGATTGATACAGTTACTTTTGATTATTAATTATTATAGAGGTGGCTTGGGTGTAAATCAAGACATTTTTAATACAATCCTAAGATATAAGCCGTAAACAGTCTAACTTATTAGGTGTTAATAAATTAATAATTTATATAGCGTTACTAAGTAGGCTAGTTAGTAAAACTAATAGAATTTGCCTAGTTAAAAGGTCTACTTACTATAAGCAAGATGTAATAGTTAGCTACAGTTTAATAAAAGAAGCTATACTAGTTTAAATTTATTTAGTAGTAAATAAGATAGATTATCTAGGCCCTATATACTTAACTTAATTTATACGTTTTCTAAGCTTAGATTTAAAGGTTTAAGAATAAAAATAAGGCAGTACTAAGTTATAAATTAAAGGTTAAAGTGCCTTCTTTAGCTATTTTAAGTACTATTAATAACATAGTAACTTTAATATTAATATTTAATATAATAATAAAAAGCTGCTATAATGGCTTTATACTATATTTCTAGTTAACCTAGTTAGAAGTTATATACTATAACTAGTTTTAATATAAAATCTCAGGTTTAGCTTTAGGCTAGGCCTTAGTAATAAAGGAAAAGCTATATACTATTATATAGCTAAAAGCTCTATTTCCAAGGTACTATATAGCTACTTAAATTAGGAATTTTATATAAAGGTATATAAGCCTAGGTAATATTATATTTACTAGCTAAAGTATAAAACTAAAAATAAGTAAGAAAAAGAAAGTATAGGTTAAAAAAGTATATAACTTTAATTAAATAATATTTATATAATTAGCCTTAATAAATAGTTTTAATAAAACTATAGCTATTAGTATGTAATTACTATTTTATTTATATATTAAAAATATATTAATTATAAAAATAGTTTTATAATATATTTATAACTTATATTATAATAGTTATAGTAAGCAGTTTAGGGTAAGAAGTTTAGCTTTATAGGTAGGGTTAAAAAAATATTTATATTAATAAATATAATATAATAGTTAGGGTTTTAAATAGGGAAACTAGTCTATACTAGGTTTATATTTATAGATTGCATAAGGCATTATACTAAGTATATTAGTTTAAAGTTATGTCTTTTAATAGTTAATAGTATAAGTAAAGCTTATTAAGGTAAAGAAGTATTATTAATAGCTAGTAAGCTAAGTTCTATCTAATACTAAATAAATATATATATACTTAGGTAATATAAAAGGATTAGTAAGGTTATTATTAAATTAGTAGTAATCTAGTTAAATTAGTACTAATTAAGTTAAATTAGTTATAATTATAAAGTCTTAATGTTAATTATTATTAATAGGTAGTATATTAATTAGTAAAAATTATAAAGTATATATAATAAAACTACTAGGGTTATAATATAATCTTTTCCTTTCCTTAGGCCTTATCCTTAAGGCCTAGTTAATATATCTATCTATTAGTTATTCCTAGTAAGCCTAATTTTAACTCTATAAATCCCTTAAAATATTTAACTATATATTTAAAAGTAAGAAAACTTTTACTAAAAACTAAAAATCTCTTTATATCCTTATTATAGTATTTAGGAATTTAATTATACCTTATTCTAACTATATTTATTAGAAAATAAAAGAGTTTTATATTTTTAATTCTATAAAATTAAATTAATATAAGCCTTATATAAAATCTAAAGCTTCTTATAATAGTTATAGTTTATTTATAGTAACTAGTAAGTATTTTTAAAAATATAAAATAATTATAGGTATACTAATATAATATTAGCTTAAGAAATTATTAATAAAAAACGTTATTTTAAATATAAAGAAAAGACTACTAAGGATAAACTTATTATTCTTTAAGCTAAGTTTACTTATATTTATAATATAATAAGTACTTAATTTATTAAGATTACCTATTTATAATACTAATATTACTAGGTAAAGGTTAAGGGTCTTAATATAATTTAATATAGTCTTAGCTCTATAAATAAGCTAGATTAGGCTAAGTAAAGTAAGTAATTTACTTTAAAGAATACTATAATTAATAGTTCTTTTTAAAACTAGTTTATAGTTATAAAATAGTTTAAATAGAATTTTTTAAGTCTTAGGGCTTTTCTTAATACTTTTAGTAAAAGTTTATTAGGAGTTATTAGGTACTAATAAGGTACTTTAGTAGTTCTTATATATTTTTACTTTCTAGGTAGTCTTTCTATTTTATTAAGTATTCTTTTTTACTATTAACTTTATAGATATTTCTAATTACTTTTACTTTATAGAGTTTTAGTTTATTAATTTCTTTTAGTTTATTACTAATTTTAATATATATTATATTAGCTACTAATTTAAGTAATATAATATAAAAAACTTTATAAAGTCTAACTTTTATTAGTAGGTCTAATTTATAATTATTTTTTAAAAATCTTTTTAATAATTTTATAAGGTTTAATATACTTAAAATCTAGCTTATAGCTTAGTTATTTTATAGTAATGTTTTTAGTAAATAAATATACTATATCTCTTTTCTTAAAGGTTAGTCTTTTTAACTTTTTAAAGTTATAGTACTGTTATATCTATTTATTAATAAATTCTAGTTTTATTTAAAGTTTATTATATATATTCTTTAAGTCCTTGCTTTTAATTATAACTACTAGGTTAATAATTTTAGTTTTTTATATATTATAGTACGCTTTAAGGGTATAACTAAAGTTAGTATTTAATAATATAAGCTTAGTACTTTTATTATAGGCAGTGTTATATACTAGCTAGGTATATAGTAGCTTTTTAACCTAGTTATTCTATTTATAGTTAATATAATACTATAAGTACTGTTTTACTACTTAGTTTATTTATTTTATTTATTTATTTACTTAAGGTCTAAATACTATTATAAGTTTATAATTAACTTCTATATAGGCTATTAATACTTTTTAAAACTTATTAGTAAATATTATACTTTTATTAGTAAGGATCTTTTTTAGTAGTTTTTATTTTTATATTACCTTATTATAAAAGATATAAGCTATTTATCCCTAGTTTAAACTACTACTTCTTTACTAATATTACTTTATCTATTCTTAGACATAAGGTTAGTTAGTTACGTGCTTTAATACGTGCATTTAATTAATAGAGGTTAATTTAACTTTTACTAACTAACTTATATAAATAGAGTTAACCTAATTCCTTTATACTAGATTTTAACTTTAACAGAACCTTTACAAAACCTTACTATTACCTTATGTTTATTTAACTCTATTTATAGATATGCTTTTACTGTTATAGCCTTAGACTATAACTAGCCTATTATATTAATATTAGGACCCCTTTTATAGTAAATGCCCTTTTAGCTATATTATAAAGCTACTCTTTATATATATTTAAGTTACTCCTAAAGGCTATAAGGAAAGCTGCCTAGTCTAATTAAAGGGAATATCCTTTCCTTAGGACTTTCTTTAGGTTTAAGAGGCTTAATAGCTTATTATTAACCTAGTTTAGATTAATTTAGCTAAGAGGGCCTGTATAATAAATTAATAAAATTAGCTTATAATTAAAAATAGCTATTTTAATAAGGTTAGATTAGTACCTTAATAAGAAGTTCTTCTTAATAGTAGCTACTATTATATAGATCTTTTTTATATTTTTTATATTAGCTGCCTATAAGGCAGCTAGGATAGCTATATTAAGGTTATAGCTAGTTATGTAGTAAGCCTAATTATATAGCTATAGGCTTCTATATATAGCAGGTATTATATTAGTAACTATAATTAATATTAGTAACTGTGATTAATAGTTAGGTTAGGGAATGTACTTTGTAATAGATATACTAGCTGTAGTATGTCTTGTAGGTAGGATAAAGGAAGGGACTTAATGTAGCTGCTAAGGGGCAGTATTTATACTGCTTAATTAAGGTAGTAATTACACTACTAAGGTAAATAAACCTTTACTAATATTAAGTTTTAAGATACTAGCCTGCTATAGAGGCCTTACTGTTTAAGCCTTTATATAAAAGCTAAAAGCTTAATGGCCTTATAAGGCTAATAAGAAAAAAAAAAAATAAGCTATTTATTTAGTGTTTATATCTTTTCTATAGGGTATATAAATTAAAAACTTTATAAGTCTTTTAATAATAACTATAATACTATTATAAAAGATTTTAGTTAAGGGTTTTTTTAATAATAGTAGCTTAGTAATAAAATCTATTATAATTAAGCTTTATAGTACTTCTATAACTTTAAGAGGTTATAATTCTTTATAGAGTTTATAGTATTATGCTTTTATCTTAGTATAGATATTATATTACTTAATAACTTTTTTTACTATAGGTTGCTTAACCTAGTATTTATATTATAAAAGTCTCTTTAGGGTCTTTATAACTCCTTAATATCTATATACTAAGTATTTATAGAATTTATATATAAATTCTTTAGGCTTGCCTAGGATTTCCTTAGTAATTACTAGCTATATCTATCCTAGTATTTATATTTATTAGGTAAATCTGTATTTTCCCTTTTTATTTTTTTTTAGTACTTATTTTTTTACTTTTATAGTATTAGTATTATAGTCTAATTTATAACTAATTATATTTACTTTACTATTTTCTAACTTCTTATAGTAAATAATTATAAAGTTAAATTTATATAAGTATTTTATATAGTATAGTTATTATTAATTAAGTTTATAAGTTATAGTAAAGTAAAATATATTTTAGTAGTTAGTATAGACCTTAACTTAGTATTTACTTTCTATAAAATAGTATTTAAACTCCTTAAAGTAGTTAATAATTACTAAGAATTTTTTATTATAAATTAAGTAATTAAGCTTTGCTTTATATAGCTTATATAAGTAAAATATAATAAGGTATAATTTTTCTATATTATCTTATTAACTAATTTATCCTCTTAAAGTAAAGTTTAATAAATCTATTTTTAGTTTAATTTCCTTATTTAGGTTAAAGATAGCTAAGACTAGTCTGCTAATAATAGCTTCTTTAAGTTATTTAAAGGCTACTTAGGCCTTATTATTTTATTTAAAGGGTTTATCCTTTTTTATAAGTTTTATTAAAGGATTTACAGTTTTACTAAAATCCTTAATAAATTATTAATAGTAGTTAGTAAAGCTTAAGAAGGCTTATATTTCCTTAATATTATTAAGTACTTTTTATTTTAATACTATAAAGACTTTTTTTTTTTTTTTTAATTTCTTTAGGTATAATAATATATCTTAAGAAGTTTACCTTTATAATATAAAAGTAACTTTTTTCTAGTTTAACTAATAGCTTAGTATTTTATAATATTTTTAAGACTTTATAGATATATTTCTTATATTCTTTTTTATTATTTAAGAAAACTAGAATATTATCTAGGTAATAAACTATATAGATATTAAGGTATTGTTAAAGTATACTATTAATTATTTACTAAAATGTTATAGATATATTAGTAAGACTAAATAGTATTACTATATATTTAAAGAGTTTAAATTAGGTTCTAAATACTATTTTTTATTTATCTTTTTTCTTAATATAAATTAGATTATATATATTTTTAAGGTTTAAAGTAGTAAAGATCTTTTTACTTTATAATTAATTCTTAAGTTTTATAATAAGTAAAAGTAAGGTTTAATCCTTAATAGTTTTTATATTAATTAGTTAGTAGTTAATAATAGGTCTATTATTTTTGTTTTTTTTTATATAAAGAATATAGCTAATACTAATAATAAACTAGATTTTTTAATATAGCCCTTAGCTAGTATCTTATTAATATATTTTTTTTATATTCTTAGCTCTTTTTTATTAAGTAAATATATTTTTTAAAATAGTAAATTATTATCTATTAAATTAATTTTATAGTTTTACTTACTATATTTAAGGACTTTTATTTTTAGTTTTTTTATAAATAATTTATTATATACTTAGTATTCTTTTAGTATATTTACTAGTCTGTTTTGGCTAGGTATTAGTTTTAGTTTTTTTTATTAGTTTTATTATTAAAAAATACCTAGGATCTATTTCTTACTTTATATACCTTTTTTATACTTTTATTATACTCCTTTTAAAGGTAATAGTTACTTTATACTATACTTACCTATACCTTTTCTAGTAGTTAAGGTTTAAGATTTTATATTATTTCTTATAATTATTTTACTATTACTTTTAGAATTACTAGGAAATATAACCTAGCTATTTTTTTAATTAATAATTAGGTTTTCTTATTTAAGCTATACTATACCTAGGATAATGTTTATATTCTATTCTAAAAGTATAATATTAAAATTTACTTTTTATTTTTTTTCTTTAGCTAGGATTTTAAGGTAATTAGCTTTTTAATTTATAATACTATTATTATAATTAAAAAGTTATTTTTCTATATTAATTAATAAGTAAAGTAATAATTTCTTTTTTTATAGTATTTTTAGCTTTATAATTATTTTTAAGTTAATAAAGTTTTATTATACTTTACTATCTATTTAAGCTTTTAGCTATTTTCCTTTAATTTAAATAAGTAATACTAGGTATATTAGTATACTTATTATTTATATTACTTTTAAAGCGCTTATATCTTATTATTACCCCTAGTTTAAACTACTACTTCTTTACTAATATTACTTTATCTGTTCTTAGACACAAGGTTAGTTAGTTACGTGCTTTAGCACGTGCATTTAATTAATAGAGTTGTTATTAACTTTAGGTTAATTTAACTTTCGCTAACTAACTTATATAAACAGAGTTAACCTAATTCCTTTAATTTTAACTTTAACAGAACCTTTAAACCCTGCTATTACCCCGCGTTTATCTAACTCTGTTTACAGACACGCTTTATCAATTTAAAAGCATTACCCCTGCTATATTAATAACCCTTTTAAATATATTAAGAAGCCACTCTTTGCCTATTAAGGCAGCTAGGAAGGCAGCCTAGTATAACTAAAGGCAGTTACCTTCCCTTAGGTCCCTTTTTAGTTTTTTAAGACTTAATAGCTTCTAGTTAACCCAGATTAGATTAATTATATAGATAAGGCTCTGCTGGCCTGTATAATAGATTAACCTAATTAGGATATAGTTAAAGATAGCTATCTTAACGAGGTTAGATAGGTACCTTAATAAGAAGTTCTTTCTAATAGTAGCTACTATTATACAGATCTCTTTATATTCTTTACTATTAGCTGCCTCCTAGGCTAGCCTAATACCTAGATTGAGGTTATAGCTAGTTATGCAGTAGCCTTAATTATATAGCTATAAGCTCCTTTATATAGTAAGTATCTTATTAGTAGCTAGGATTAATATTAGTAACTATAACTAATAGGTATAGGGAAAGTCAGGTTAGGGAATGTACTTTATAATAAATGCACTAGCTATAGTATATTATAAAGGTTAATAAAAGATATCTTAGTCTTTTAGGTAGGATAAAGGAAGGGACCTAATATAGCTGCTAAGGGGTAGTATTTATACTACTTAATTAAGGCAGTAATTACGCTACTAAGGCAGATAAACCTTTACTAATATTAAGTTTAAGATACTAGCCTGCTATAGGGGCCTTACTGTTTAAGCCTTTAAATGGAAGTTAAAAGCTTAATAGCCTTATAAGGCTAATAGAAAGAAAAAAAAAAAAAAAATATCTTATTATAGACTTAGCTTTTTATATATTTATAGCTTTATTATAAATAGTATTTAACTTTTCCTAAGGCATTATAGTAAGCCTTTTTATAGTTACTATTATAATATCTTTTACTATTAATATAGTTATTTATAAACTTATTATTAAATAGCTACTACTAATACTATTTTTTTAATTCCTTATTAATATTTTTATTTAATATTACTTACTTAAATAGTATATTATTATTATCTAGATATAGGCTATTTACTTTTTATTAATACTATATTTTATTAGTATTTTTTAAGCTAGTATTATTAATTAATACTATTTTTTTTAATATATACTTTCCTTAAGTTATTTCTTTAAACTCTTTTTTTACTTTTTTTATTATTTATTATAATTATCTAATTCTATTTAGGAAATCCTTAACCTTATAGGTCTATTTATAAAGTAGTATATTAAATTATAGTTTTATAACTCTAAGCTAGTTATACTAGGTATTAACTAAATACCTTTTTATTTCTTCCTTAAAGTAAGGCTTATTATTAAGTATCCCTTTTATAGTAATTAGGAAATAATTATTATTTAGCTTTTTCTATTTGTATTATTTATACTAATAGTTTTTATATAATATCTATAAGATTTTATTATATTTAGAGTTTATTAGTATTATTTTAATATTATTTTATATATTAAAATTAGATTTTTTATATTATAGATTAAGTATATTATTAGTATAATAAGCTTTAATATAAACTATACTTCTTTTTTTTATATTAGTATATTCTTTTACTTTTTATATATAAAGTTTATTATATATTTAAAAAATTCTAAGTCCTTACTTATTAAATCTTTTTTTATAGTTTTATATTTATATTTTTATAATTTCCTTATCTTATTTCTAGAAATACTATACTATAACCTGTATTAATCTTTCTTTATACTCTATACTTTAGGATTATTAGTAATAGGATTATTAGATATTATTTCTATCTATAGTTTTTTATTTTTATATTACCTCTTTTTTAGTAAGTTTAGTTTTAATTAAAATATTATTTATTATCTATAATAACTGTAATAGTTTTAAGTTAAGGGTAATTATTTTTCCTTATCTTATTATTCCTAAGGTTTAAGGTTTTTTAAGTTTTTTCTATTTTTTAAATTTTTTAATCTTTCTTTTCCTTACTTTATCTTTTTACTTTTATTATTATATTTAAATATGTTTTTTTTTTTTAGGGTTCTATATATACCTATAATAACTTTCCTTTTATATTTTATTTTTATATTTTTTCCTTTTTTTTTTAGTAATGCTTTTATTTCTCTTTTATCTTAATATATAGAGTTCTAGCTTTACCTATTTAATACTTATTTTTTTACTACTAGGTATATTATATTTACTTTAGGTTATTTTTAGAGTTTAAGTCCTAGCTACTATTTACAGTTTAAGCTATTATATTAGTCCTAGGGTTTGCTTACCTTAGTTAAGGTCTTATAGTTTATATAGCTTTAGGTATTATTATACTATATATTTAAAGTTATTATAGTTATAGTACTTATATTTAGATATATCTTATAGTCTTTATTTATAGTTATTTAGCTATATAGCTCCTAGTATTATAAGGCCTAACTATATTTTATATAAGGTATTATTATAATAGTTACCTTACTATAGTTCTTAATTTTAAAGATTACTTTAGTTATTATTATATTTTTAATTTAGGTAATAGGGATTAAAGTTATTTCCTTATTATATCTTTATAAACCTTTCTTTTTTATATTTATACTATTTTTTATTAATTTTAATTACTATTATAATATACTTTATAATATTATTAAATTAGTCTGCTTTATATAGTTTATCCTTAACCTTTTCCTTAAATTCTTAGTAATAAACTTTTATAAAAGCTTTATTATCCTATTAAGTCTTAAATATAAGCTATTTAAATTTAGTAAAATATATAGTATATAAATAAATTTACTTAAATATTATAATTTTAATAGCTACTTATTATTTCTTATTAACTACTTTAAAGTTATTTTTAAGTATACTTTTAAAGTTATACTAATTAGTAAAGATATTAATAGTCTTTTAATTTTAAATAATCTTTTTATTTTTTAAGTAGTCTTTAAAAATAAGTTTAAACTAGTTCTTAGTATTTCCTTAAATTAAAGGTATAGTAAAAAGTACTTTCTTTATAGTAGTATTTAGTTTAATTAAAAATAAGTAAAAATAGCCTTTTATTTAAATTAAAAAGGGAATTATATCTATAGCTTATCCTTTAAAGGGTTTTACCTTAGGCAGTTTTAATACCTTTTTAATATTTTAATTTATTTAAGGTTAGGGTTAGGGTTAGGGTTAGGGTTAGGGTTAGGGTTAGGGTTAGGGTTAGGGTTAGGGTTAGGGTTAGGGTTAGGGTTAGGGTTAGGGT